>PVJH01008874.1:0-82519 GCA_004026705.1 Nesogale talazaci | reverse complement strand
CATGTTTTGATCGCTTCACTGCTGCTTCCATGAGGATTGGTTGTGGGTCTGAACTAGGCACAATTCTCGACAACTTTAACCTTTTCTCTATTTATAAGGAAGGAAGTTACACATTGATCTGGTTGTGAAGATTTGGGTCTTTTCAAAATCGAGTTGTAAGCCTTGACCTTCATCAGCAAGGGCTTCAAGTCCTCCTCACTTTCAGTGAGCAAGATTGTGTCTTCTGCATGCCAGAGATTTTTAATGAGCCTTCCTCCAAACCTGATGCCACGGTCTTCTTTATATAAGTCTGCTTCTCAGATTACTTGCTCGGCATAATGATATGCTGAGCATGGGGAGAGAATACAAACCTGACACAGACCTTTGCTGATGTAAAACCATATGATATTCATGTGTTCTGTCCTCACAACTGCCTTCTGATCCATGAACAAGTTCCACATATGTACAATGAAAGGTTAAGATATTTCTATATTTCTCAAGGTTATAAAGAGTGTATTTTCATGTACTGACAGTATATGGCACATAGTAATTGCTACCAGTCACCGTCAAATGAATGGTGGGTTTTCTTCCCCCTAATGAAACTGATGCAGAAGCAAAGAGAAGTATCAAATTAGACCTAAAAATTAGAATGCAGCTCAAACAGATGAAAAGTTTAACTTACCAATGATTGAAAAGTAAAACTAATGAATTACAAATATTTAGGACCACTTTTTGAGACTCGACTTTATTTAATATTTTCTCAGAGAAAAGGATATTTCAAAGGGATAATTTGGTACACTGAAAAATATTTTTATTCAAAATGCTAAGTAGGTTCTGTGACCATCAGGGTCTACACTGTGACCCACATCATCATCACAGACAAGTGGTCACAGGGCACTTAAGATAAGGCTAGCAAAGTGGAGGAACTAAATTTATTTTATTGTTATTTTAATTTATTTAAACTTAAAATTTAATTGCAATATGTGGCAGGTAGCTACTGTATTACACAGGATAACTTTTTAAGTTTTTTTTCTCTTTATTGAGTCTCTTACAATGCTTATTATATACAATCCAGACATCAATTCTGTTAGGCATATTTGTCCATATGTTCCCGTCATTCTTTTCTAGACAGTTAGTTTCGACTGAGCCCTTGATAACAGCTCTTTTTCTGCCGATCTCCATTCCACACCCTCATGATTCCTGGGTAGATTATAAATTATTATTTTCATATTTCACACTGAACACCCTCCTTCCATGGTTTCTGTTGTCCTTTCCTCTGTAGGATGTTAGTGTGATTGCTTGTTGATCATTGAAATCAGTTTCCCCTTCTTCCCTTCCTTCCCCCACTTCATACTTTCCCTCTGAAATCTCATTTCCCATTCCTGTTCCTGGGTTCAATGTGTCCTGAGCATTTATCTCATACCTATTCCCGTGTACATGCTCCAGTCTAGTGCAAAGTGAGAGGCATCAAGGGGGGCATAGTGGTGGGGGGTGGGGAAGCCTCAAGGAACCTGAGGAATATGGTTTCACAGTATAATTTTAGGCCTCAGAAATCTAACAAATTTTCAGTAGGGGACAAGTGATCACTATGGGCATCAAAGAGCCACACAGATAACCCTGTTACTGGAAATCTGAGTCAATTACCTTTTCTCTGATGCTGGGGTTTGTTCCTAGAAAAAATATTGTCAGTGACTTCCAGGAAACCTCTATCACTTCATTGGGTTCTACTTTAGCTCTGAAAATAATTGTGTCAAAAATGTGTAATTAGGAAGTTTTATGACACTTCACCCTAAAGGATCCTGACAATATTGACTGTAGTCTGTCCAATGTCTTCTAAAATTATCACTGGTGAAAAACATAACAGTGTGAAGGTTTATATTTTATTGACAAGTTGATATTGGAAACAGTCATATACTTATTATGATAAATGGTAACTAGTCTTTTTCTAAAGAGACACCTCTCATAGCAGGAAGGGCACTAAGCTACTAACACCAATGTCAATAGTTTGAGCCAACCACTTGCTTTTCACAGTAGAAATGGGCCTTCTGCTCTCAAAAATAGTTTAAAGTCTCAGAAACACTAGTAAGCAGCTCTCAGCCCATATTATTGTTGTACATAAGAATAGCGACAATGGGCTGAGCCCTGGTGGCGTAGTGGTTGTGCGCAGGACTGCGGCCCACTGGGACGGAGGTTCAATTCCAGCAGTGGGGCTGGGCCTCCTACTCCCACCACCGGAGAGCAGTGATGCCCTCCCCCCAAAAAATTAAATTAAAAAAAAAGAATAGAGACAATGAAAGTGTCTCTTTCTATTACTATAGTAGTTAAAAGAATGATTAATATATATTAAAATATTATACCTTGCCTTACAATAAATAATGAGAAATAAATATAAAGCGGTTAGTATTCATGTTTATCATAATGTTGATTTATGGAACACAATAGAAATGTGTTTATTGCTGATGTACACTGCAAGGTGAGAAATAAATAAAATATTTCCAATCTAACAATTATTTTAGATTTATATTATAATCTATTTTTTCATTTATGTTTCCTACTGAGTGTAATTGAGCCCTTTTTTCTTCTTACTATGTTTTGCTCCTTTCAGTATAGAATGAAAAGTAGCCACTGGTTCTTTGTTGCCTAAACCCCCACAAAATACCACTCTACAGACAGGCTTCTGAATCAGTGCCCAAGATAAGCTTCATGAACATTTCCATGCTTACTACCCAAAAGTGAATATTTTCAATGAATATTTCATAAAAGTCAGTCTTATTACAGTTAAAAGTTAGAGAAAGAATTGTCAGAGACATGAATGAACACATATACAGATACATCCCAAGATGTAAAGTTCATAAACTTAAGGGGAGGAGGGAGTGTCATTTGCTATTTAGTATCTCTACCATTGGTTTGCAGTACATTTTTTGTTGATTTTACCAGTAACATTTAATTTTTTAATTCTAAAAGTAGGAGTATTTTATGTTGAGGTTTTCATAACAATTAAATAATGAAAACAACAAACAAGCCAGCAAAAATATTTTCTGGTACACTTATATAAAAAATCATCAAAAGATATTTCTATTTAAAAACCTGAAAAAATAAATTTACTGCTATCAAGTCAATTCTAACACAGAACAAAACATTTATAACACAGCTAAAACAAATTTATCAAGTCAGTTCTAATACCAAGCAACTTTATGGGACTCAATGAATGGTCACACTGGACTCGAATATGTACTGGAGATTCAATGAGGACTATTCATAATATTGTGGGAGACAACGATTTTATTAATTAGATTTAGGGTAAGATAAGTCTGCTTATGATACACATGAAAATGCCTCTAATAAAATAGGTGTAATTTCACTGTAGTTAAATTTATAGGTATTTCAAATAAACTGAATTTATCAAAATTATGACTATATTATTATTTTAATAGAATTTTGATTTTCAAGTATGAATTATTTAAGATATATTTATTACATCTAATTTATCTTCTCATATCTTACCACAAAATGCAAATAATATAAAAAATTACAAAAATATTTCCTCTGCAATTGTCTCTAAAACAATTACTTTTCAGTGAGTTAAAATATATTTTTTCCAATAAAAGTTCACTAAAATTGAAATTTTGGCAATTCATATAGTAGCTACTTGAAGTTTGTCACTCTAAGAAAACAAGAATTGTGGTCTTATTACCAGACCTTCATACAGAGGCTATTTTATTGTTTGTTTTTTTTTGTTTGATATTCTGTTTATTCTTTTCATATTCTTTAGATACTTCCTGCATCCTTCAATATTAATAACAAACTCAAAAAATGGTGTAGAAGATAAGAAAGAAAGAGAATACTCAGCATATCTTAAGTTAAATGGACTAAAGTAAAAAGTCAAGCCTTAACAAGAAATATTGAAGGATTCTATGAACAAAGATTGAACAAGTAAGAAAACACCAGAAGATGATGTAAAGGATCATGTAAATCAGAGAGTCTCTACACCCAAAATATCTGGTCAAGATTCAACCATTTCAAGGGGAACATGATCAAAAGCTATGGCTATGAAAGAAGTCCAAGCTACAACAACGAAGGTGCCAACAAAAAACAAGTCTGAAAGTATTGGGGAAATACTGTTTGAAATTTTCAATAGGCTGAATAAATATTGAAGGTACTCATATAACTGTGCCAAGAAATTTGTAAAATAGATATATGACCAAAAGATGGGAAGTGAACCTGATTTTTCTCACTTCAAAGACAGATGAGTCATTAGGATGCAAATAATATCATTAATATCACATGCAAAGAAATTAAAGCAGTCAACTGAGAGTGAGCTGACAGAAACTCAAGTTAGATTCAGAAGCAGATGTACATGAAAGACAGCATTGCTGATACCGATGGGTCTTGGCTGTTTGTAATGAGGGATTTATTTGTGTTATACTGTCTATGCAAAAGCATTTGACTATTTGATCATAAGAAACTATGGATAGATTTGAGAAAAAAGGAAATACCAGAACACTTCATTGTGCTTAGGTGAACTTGCACATGCTTCAAGAGACAGTTGTGTGATCAGAATCTGCACTTATACGTGTCAGAGTTCTAGTCTTTTATCATATTTAGTCATTCTGTATGCCAACCAAATAAGCCAAGAAACTGTACTACGTGAAGTTAAACATAGCATCAGAACTGCATGAGAGATTATTAACTACATGTTATATGCAGATGACATGACATAGCTTGTTGAGGGCAAGAAGATAAGGGGCTATAGACTCACTATCAGTACAGTAAAATGGATATAAATAAGAAGCAATATTCTCCCAAATTGGTCAACAGGTGCCATCATGATAAAAGGAGGAAATATTGAAGTGATCAAGGAAGTCAAAAGATCTAACTGCTGCATTAGGAAAATCTACAGCACAGACCTTTCAAAAGTGTTCAACAGAAAATCCGTCACCAACCAAACTCTTCTTTTACCTCATGTGCACGTGAAAGTAGGAAAATAAAAGACTCCAAAAGATGTATGCATTTGAAACAGATGTTGTTGAAGACTATTGAAAACAGCCTGCCTACCCACTAATCCCCCGAACAAACAAATTTGTCTTGAAGGTATAGAGTCAGAATGCTATATGGAATAGGAAAAAGAAATCCAAGCTGCATTGAAGGCATTAGGAGAAAAAAAAAGTCCAGGAATTTATAGAAAAACAACTGAAATGTTTCAACAAATTGATGATCTTTTTTTTACAACAAGAAATCTGAAAAACAGATAATAGGCCAACTGGCTGGTAGATATCTATTTTTGCACCTATTCCAAAGAAAGGTTACACAACAGAAGGCAGAAATTATTTTACAATATTATCAATATCACATACAATTAAGAATTTTCTAAAGATAATTCAGAAACATTTGTGCAAAATATTGGCAGGAATAGTTATAATTCGAAGTAGTTTCAGAGGGACACATGCAATTATCTATATAAAGGATAGCAGATGGATCATAGTTGAATGTACAAAGTACCAGAAATATGTTTGTTTTGTGTTTTCTTGACTATATAAAGACATTCTACTCTTTGTATCATAAAAATTATGGATACTATCCAGAATAATAAGAAGATAATATATAACTTTATTTTCTCTGTGCATGAGCAGAGCTGGTACAAGGCCACAGCAACCAACCAAACAAAACTAGAGAATACTGTGGTTTAAATTCAGAATTTTCATCTGTACTTAATCAATCTATACACATAATTTGAGAATATGATTTCTAGCTAAGTGTAAAGAACACAAAAATCCTCTCAACTGGAATGATAGATAACATCATGATAAATGGAGAAAAAGGGAGAAAAATAGATTGACAAGGATTTCCTTTTGCTTGAATCCACAAACAGTGTTCAAGGAAGTGACAGTCAGAAGTCAAATTATGTGTTGCACTGGAAAAATCAGTTGCACAAGACTTTCTTAGTGTGGTGAAGAGGAAGAATATAATTTTGAGGACTAAGGTATGTTTGACCTATGCGATGGCATTTTTAATCATCCCTTCATATTTATATCAAATTTGGACAATGGAGAATAGAAGAAATTTGAATTATGATATTGGTGAGGGGTACTGAAAATGCTATGCACTGTCAGAAAAGCAAACATGTTTGCCTTAGAACTTCAGTGAGAACATTCCATTGCTTCAGAATTCTTTGTCTCATGTACTTTGTAGTTGTTAACAATAGACAGAAGTCCCTGGAGAAAGAAATCAGGCTTTGGTGTGTTAGTCATGCGGACTTGAGAAACAAATCCATAGAAACTTACACATGTATAAGAAATAATTTTACACACAAAGCAATTGAATATTGAAAAAAACATCCCAGCCCAGTCCAGATCAAGCTCATAAGTCTGATATTAGCCCAGATGTTCAATACCAATCAATAAAATTCTCTTCAAACTCATTAAACATATGAAATGCTGCCTAATGCAGGAAGATCACAGGCTAGTGGTAGAAAGCCTTTGGATCAAGTGGTATAAGAATCACAGTGGTCTTCACATCCTTTCTCCAATTCCAGGTCTGCATCAGCATAGGTCCATGCAACTTCTCCTCAGGAAATATCTCATAGAAAGTGAGCAGAGAGAGAAAATGTCTCCCACCTCCAAGAAAGAATACCAGCTTCCCCAGAATTCTCAGCAGAAGGCCATGCCCACAAAGAGGCCTCATTGGCTATGATCCACTTGACAGACTGGACTCCACACCTTCACTCTTAATCCTCAGATTGACAAATAATTACATAACTGCCACACTTGGTAACCTAGAGGATCAATTGAAAGGATAAGACACTGAGTTGTCTGCATTGATAAAATATCTTCAACAATTGCTCCAAACAAGTCTAATCTGACAAGAGTGAACAGTGTTTCAGTTCAGTCTGCATAGATGTTGTCACCACAAGTTGGAACTTATGCAAAGGCACCAGACAACAGACTAGCATGAACATATCTATATACATATGCAATACCTACATATGCAATATTTATCTACACACATTTCTATCTTAGCGTGCTGACGTATAAACTACTGGGACTTTTCCCTCTATATTCAACTATTTCCTGTATCATTATTACTTATCATAGTCTCTGGAAAATTAAGGAACTTTAGTTAATGCCTTCTATGAATGGATTAATAGTACAATTACATAAATAAATATTTTAAAAATATTTTAAAAATTCTAGTAGAGAAAACTTATTTCTTCTTCAATTCCTTAAAGTTGACAACTGTTAACTCATGCTCAACTTTGATGCCAAATACAAGTAGAACCACATGATGATGGATATTTCTTTTTCACGCTCTGTAATTTTTATTTCACAAATAACTTCTCTCAGGACAAGGCAGATTTAAACTGGATATGAATAATCAATATTATTTCCTTATTTATGCCAGCGTTTAATGTGACTATAGTATACAAAAGCAGTGCAGCTGGATTGTATTGCAAATAAACTCACCTATAAATTTTTAAATTGTATCAGAGGGTGAACATAACAAATAAACAAAATTACTAAATTAAAAATAACAAACATGCTGTCTAAAGTTTGATTTGAATAACTTTATTTAGGCATGTTCAAAATTTGTTCAAATGGAACAGGTTTTTTAGTGGGGAGTGCTGTTTATTTTTATAATGAAAGATATCAACAGACTCATTTATCTGGCATTGCCATTTCCCTTACTGAACAGTTATGAATGGATGCATTTTGGATTAACTTCAGAACTGAGCTGTTTCAGAAAATTACCTCCACTTTTGGCTGACATCCCAGGGGTATTGGCAGAGTGTAATGATATTGTTGTACATGGGCTAACCATATTTTTCATGATCAACAGCTCTAGTATCTTTTTAAATGTCCTGTTATGCTTATGCTTCTAGAATAGCAGAACATTTTTAAAGTTTACAACATGTATTTTGCCTCTTTTTAGCACTCTGTCAGTATAAATTTAATACTTTAATACTGAATCATTTTTTAGTAACCTACTTATGGAAACAGAGCCCACCCTTTTTTTCTTTATAGTTTCTATTTTATCTTATAACTTTCCGATGTGGTTTTTCTTTGGTAAATTGTCTTATCTTTGAATGTCTTCCATGCACATGGAATTCAAGGTTGTAGGTCATAGTTTCTGTTAATAATTAAGAAAGGGAAAGAAAATGAGACTTTTGCCAGGCCTTTCTCTTGATCAAAAGTGTATAGACTTGGACCTCCATGATTTTGTCTAGCAACACAGTGCTTAACCTTTTGTCCTATCTAGCAACTCCATATTGAGTGAAGTCACAATGATCAGGTCAATACTGATGCCTAGTGAGTCTAGTAGTCAGGGCAGAATGACCCTTGTGACATATCCAGACTGCAAATGTTTGCTAGACTAGAAAACCATGTCTTCATCCCATAATGCAGATTTTGGGGTTCACTGCTGACCTTGGGGAGTACAGCTGAATACAAAACCCACTAAGCCACCTAGGCCCTTTATATTGAGTGTTCGTCTATGTTAATTTCTTGGGAATTCTCACCCAACTCTAGTTTTTGTTAAGACTTGTGACTAAACTTTCTATGGAGTTTTTTTTTTTTTGTCTCTACTTCCCTCCAACATGGTTAATTTTTGCTGGTTGATGAAGGTATAATAAATCAAACATTATTTTTCCTCCAGTTAGTTTTCTTTTTTCTTTCCAGTTAATTTTCAATATGAGAAATTACAAGTTACATATTGCTACAATTGACTCAAACTATAGTAAATTTGTTTCTCAGGTGTTGGAAGGGAGTTATATGCTTGAACATCCTGACTTCTTGCTCTAAATCTGTATATACTTACCCATGCAATTTGATTTACACTATATTCATGAACCAATGTTACAGAACTATTTTTAAATTACCCTTAATAATTTTTTTTCTATATGTCTTCTATCTTTTGGGCTAACTGATATCAACAATTGCCCATAACTAGCAGGAGGTTAAGTGGCTATAAAATGTAATTGCCAGAGCATATCTAAGATCATAGTGTTAGGCCTGAGAGTCTTAAAAAACTGGTTTCCATTATTTGAAGCTTAGGAACCATGTAGCATTCCATTCAAATGCTAAATCATTCTTGTATACATGAGTAAAGGCTATGGTGGATAATAAGAACTGTTCTTGTGCATTAAAATTGATAGGAGTACACTTCATAATCCAGGACATTTTACAATTTTAAAATCTGCTCTACACTGAGCAAGTAAAGCTGAAAGCCCCTGCACATAGATATTTAGGAAAGGTTTTATAAGTATTAAATATCATATTGTATATCCATACTCATCTCATTTCATATCATTGAGTAGTGTATAAGTCTGGGCAGACTAGAGAAACAAATTCATAGAAACTCATAAGTGTACAAGAAAGAGGTTTATATTAAAGAACAATCTAACATTGATATAATATCCAAACCCAATCCAGAACATGTCCATAAGTCCAATATTAGACCATGTGCCCCGTACTAATCTACAAAGTCCTCTTCATAATCATGAAACACATGCGATGACACCATGCAGGGAGATCACAGGCTAGTGAGTTAGATGTCTTTAGGATCCAGTGGTATTAAGCATCTTAGCACTGGCAGGGGTCTCTATGTGAACTCTCTGGTTCCAGAGATCTAGTTGCATCAGAGTATGTCCATGTTGCTTCTCTAGCTCACAGGACATAGTGCCATGTGTCTTGTCAGTAGAGCACCCCCAAGGAAGTGAGTAGACAAAAATAAGTGTCTCCTGCCTCCAAGAAGGAAATACTGGAGTTCCCAGAATTCTCAGGAAAAAACCATGCCTATACAGAGGCATTGTTGGCAGTATTCAGATCGACAGCCTAGACTTCACCCTTACACCCTTGTTTCTCAAATTGACACCAGATTATGTAACCACCACAAGTATTAAGTGTAGGCTTACTACTTATATAGAATTTTGCCCACTGGAAGGCATAAAAGATTCAAAGATTATATAAGATGAGCTAGAAAATAATAGGTAGACAACTAGCTTCAAATCAGTGACAAAAAGACTGTAGAGAGTATGAAAAGGATTATAAATTAAGTGCTAGAACATAAGGAATCCATATCCTATGCAACCGTGAGGTAACAAATGTGTACTAAAACCTTGGGAATGGATCCATTGTTACCTGCAATGGGACTTTACCCCAAGGACCAGATACTGCAAACCCAACCAAAAGGTTGAACAAGTCATTTGTGCAGCAAACCATAGAATTCTTCCCATTCCTTTTCCCTTCCTTTCTTTTCCCTTCCCTGCCTTGCCCTGCCCTTCCCCACCTTGCCCCTCCCCTCACTTTCTTTCCTCTGCTCTCCCTTCCCTCTCCCTTCCCTTTCATTTCTCTTTTTCTCTCTCACTTCCCTCTTTTCCGAAGCCTTTCCTCTCCTCCTCCTCCTCTTCTTTCACCTCCTCCTCCTCTACTTCTTCCTCTCTGTTTCTGTCTCTCTCTCTTTCTCTCTCTCTCTCTCTCACACACACATTCACAAACACACACCTTTTATGTTTCTAAGGAACTCTGTTGGCACAGTGGGTTTTGCACCTGCTATGTCATAGTTTATTTTGTGTTTGGGTGATTTTTTTGTTTATGGCTATTTTTATTGATTATGGGTTTATTGTGATTGAGAACTGCTTCTTCAGCATTATGGTACAAGTAATAGTGGTGTGTGGGCTGCAGAATCATATAGAGATAGTTGATTTTTGTCCAGTGAGGTGAAATTAGTCTAATAAGAACTAGAGAATACATGGAGGTGAAATGGAGGAAAAGAGTGAGCAGAATGGGAAAAGGGATGGGGAAGAAGAGAGAGACTAAAATAAAATAAAATAATGATAGTAACAATAAGCAGCTTAACCTAATAGATTGGCAAAATTAATTGGAAAATATACTTTAATATGAGCAATCAAAATAAGTATGTTTTATGGAAAATATTTCCCGAGAGGAAAAAGAGCAGAAAGAGACAATGAAAAGATGCGCAGGGCAAAGGTGTTAGAAAAGGGATACAAGTCTAAGGTGTAAGAAAAAAGTACTCAGGCTTGGCTTGGGTGGTGAAATGTTGTTATTGAGACAGTGTGAACTTGAGCTTGTCTGTGTACTCCAGGAAAAGGCTTGGGAAGCCTTGTTTGGATGGCCTGTTTTTGCCTAGAGTAGAGATGTATAATCTAGGGAGGGAAGGGTCTTTCCAAAAGATGACCCTGAATGCAGAAGTGCAAGAGAACTAAGAAATATATGTATATACATATACAAGTATTGCCATGTACTAATATACAAAAAAATTGTACAAAGGTACAAAAATAAAGAAAATAAAATGATGTAAAAATAAAACTGCCTCCTTTTGTGGGATTCCATGTTTTTTGGTACTGTATTTGTGTGCATCTATGTGGCATGGGCTGCTGAGGCTGGTAATGAGGGAAGACACAGGAGAAGAAATCAGGAAAGAAGGAAAAGGGGCAGAACTGACCATTAGTAAAGCTCGGGTGGTGAGTCTGTCTGCATGAAGCTGACCACATTCATGGCTAATCACCAGAGTGCACAGAGGCCAAGGATGTAAGAAGCTTGGCTGGCTGGGCTGCCTTAGGGGCCAAGGAAAGACAGCTGGGCCAAGGACATGCTCACTGAACCGGCTTTGTGCCTCTGGTCAATTGCAAATGAGTTTGTTAGCACATCTTGCTGTTCTCCCACTTTAAGAATCTTGGATCTTCTTAATTTTTAACCTGAATTTCTTGCTGACAGGAATTGTAGACTATTTCTTCTATCAGCTTATCTCTGGTAGTTGCTGAAGAAATCTTTCCATGGTTGTTATCTGGTGACAACTTTATTCCATCTCTTCTGTTTTCTTTTATGGAGAGGAGTAAACAAAGTTCTACAGAGTCAGGGAGGTGTGTGAATATGACTGCATTTGGACAACGTGCTTTGAAATTGAGAAATGTGAGTTGTTCTATGTTGCTAGTCTTCTTCAGTATTGCTTCAACCATCATGGGCCCCCCTTTCAGCTCCAGGTATGGATCAAAGGATGGTTTCTTCCATTACTATAAGAGATGTTTAAGTTGTTATAATTATTAGATTGAGTCTATAGATTGAGTAATATTTACATCTGAATAGCTACCATTTCAATCCATGTCTTAGGCCATCTTTATTTCAGTAAGCCTTCTGGTTTTCAATGTAAACTCTTTTTATTATTGATTAAAATGAAATTTTAGGCATCTTATTCCTTTGGATTTGAAAAAAGAGAGCAACTAATGATAATACAAATTTATTTTAATAAATATCAAAATATATGCTTATCATAGGAATAAATCTGCAGAGACAGGACAGTCTATAATTTAGTGAAAACATTGAAAGTTGTTTGTCTAACACATTCTTTCATATAGGACTTATAAAGAACAAGTACAAAAAATCCCTAAAATAGAGCAAAGGACTAGACTGGGCATCTTACAAAGGGAGAGTAAGCACATGAAATAATACTTATCACCATGAGTCATTAAGGAAATAAAAATCAAATCAAACAAAATGAAAATAAGAAAGCACTTTATAAAACTTAGATGAATAAGATAAAAATGAAAATGATGCAATGTTATATAATAACAAGAGTATGGGGGAATGGAAATCTTCATATATCGCTGGTGAAATTTTAAAATAGGACTGCCAGTGTGTGTGTTAGTCTGGGTAGGCTAGAGGAACAAACTTCATAGATATGCATATGGATATAAGGAAAGGGTTTACATACAAAAGGAATGGAACACTGACAAAGCATCCCAACCCAGTCCAGTTCAAAGTCACAAGTCCAATATTAACCCATATGATCAACACCAGTCTATAATGTCTCCTTCCGACTCATGAAGTCATAGGTCAGTGAGTGCAGAGTCCCGGTGCTGGCAGGGGTCTCCGATGGCTCCCCGCTTCCAGGGCTCAGGGTCCATCAACAGAATCCAGTGGTGGCAGAAGCAATTCATCACTAGCAGGGCTCTCCACGTGCCCTCTTCAGCTTCAGAGGTCTGGCTCCATCAGGGCAAAGCCATGTGGTTACTCCTCCGGATCCTTTAGCTTCTCGGATGCTGCCATCTTGTCTTGTGTGTGATTCATCATCTCTGAGAACTAACTCGCAACAACTGGAGAAGATAGCTTCTCATCTTCACGAGGGAAATATCGTGAGATTTCCCAGATGTATCACGAGAAAGTCATGTCCACACAGAGGCCTTACTGGCTACTCAATAGCTATCTTCAGATTAACATGCTAGACTCCACCCTTACATCTCAATTGTGAAATTAACATAAGCACATGACTGCCACAGTGTGCAAAGCATATTAGAGTTTCTTCAAAAAATTTTAAAAAATAGGGGCTGAGCCCCAGTGGTGTAGTGGTTATCCGTGGGACTGCAGTCCACTGGGTTGAAGGTTCAAATCCAGCAGAAAGGCTGGGCCTCCTACTCCCACCACCAGAGGGCAGTGATGCCCCTCAAAAAAAAAGTTTAAATAATAAGTTAATATATGACAAAACAGTTCCACTCTGCCTTACATACCATAAAATCCTAAAGTGTTAAAATAAGCAGATAAACAGCAATGTTCATTTTAATATCCTTATTAATATTCAGAAAGTAGATATAACCTAATTGCCCATTAATAGATAAATGAATAGAATACATACAAAGCAATGCACATATATAGTATATATATGATATATATGTGTATATATATAGTAGGATTATAACTCATACATACCAAGACTTATTCCAATAAAAACCCAAACCAAAATAACAAACAGAAAACCCCTCACTGCTATGAAGTCAATGCTGACTCATAGGGACAATTCTGCAATGAATGGGTGATTCTAAAAATCATTGCAAAATTGTCACATTAATACACTTATATTAATATGATACACTTATAATACACTTATATTGTACACTTGTATTAATATAATACACTTATATTACTGTAATACACTTACATTAATACACTTATATATTATTTAGGTCACCATGTTTGTCAATGTTTTTTAAGGACTTGCATGATACTGTGATGCTGTAAGTTATGTCACTGGTATTTCCATTTTCAGCACAGTCACCCAGGGTGAAATAGCTTCCTTGGGGCTTCCAGACCAATAACAAAGTATAATGAAGCAAAAGTATCCATTGTGGAGGGATTAGTTATGGAAAAAGTAATGAATAATATGGAGAATTTTTCAGATGTACTTACACACTTATGAATAGTAGTGAAACATTTTCAGATACAGTGACAGAAAATGACTCTCTAAGGTTGAAAGGCACTGAAATTACATTTGAGGAAGAGCTGCCTAGAAATATGTGGATCATAATGATATGGATGGAGAAAAGCCTTCAGAACATTCACTTGTTGATGAACCCTAAATCAATGTGGGAAAATAGAGCTGAAAGCACATACTAATAATTGGAATGTATGAAGTATGAATCTAGGTAGAATAGAAGTAATTAAAAATGAAATGGAATGCATACAGAGCAAATCCTAGACATTAGTGAGTATAAATGGAATGGTATTGGCCCCTTTGAATCACCCAATAGGGTTTGCTAAGTCCAGAATCATAAATTGAAAAGGAATGGCATCACACTCATTGTCAATAGAGACATTTTTATATTTATCTTGAAATAAATGCTGTGACAGAGAGAGAGGTCAGTATAATTGTTATTCCATTTAAGACAGCAACCAATAAAGGTCATGATGGAGAAATGAATAATTTTATCAATATCTTCAATTTAAAATTGATCAAATATACAATCAAAATGCAAGGATAATTATTATTGAAAATAAAGGGAAATTTGGACATGAGAGGAATATACAGTCATTGGAAAATATAATCAAGATGCTAGAAGTGTAACTAGAAATCACAGGACAGAATTTTGTAAGACTAATGATTCCTTCTTAGCAAATTAGTTTTTTCAACTTTGTAAGTGTCCACTGTACACAAAGACTTTTCAAGACGGAATATACAGAAATCAAGTTTACTCTATTGGGGAAATGATTCCAGCAAGTGACTGTAATTTCTCATTAATTGCTCATGGATAGCTTTGAATTGAAGTTAAAGGAAACTAAAATAAATGCAAAAGTCAATATAGGACTTTGATAACATCTCACTTAAATTTCAATAACTTCTGAAGAGAAGACTAGAATCCTATTGGCACACCTGACTAGTTGTGGGATGGCATCTAGAATGCCATACAGTAGTTATCTTAAAGGGTAATTGGATCAGACTATGTTCAGAATTGTCAGCAGAAACCACAAAGACAAGGAAAGGATGGAAGAGCAATGTCTGAGAGTTGAAAAGGAATAATTACTATCTGAGAATCCCTTATCCCAACAAACTCTATCAAAATAGAAGGTGGAGTATAAATTTTCTCAGACAAGGAATAATTTAAAGAATATGTTAAAAAGAATTCCGTTCTATGAAAATTACTCTCCAACTCCCTTTGGACATCTAGATGACCGGCATCCAGACCACAAAAACATGAATCCACCACATAGTGTAACACCATCCAGGAGTCATCCCACTGAGAGCAATGCCCAAGACCTCTTCGTCCCAATAGAGAAAAGAGGACAGGAATGAATCTTCCATTCATACACAACACACAACTAAGGCGGAAGATAGGAAAATATCTAACACAAAACATACTATATGAACAATTAAAAAAAATCAACAGATGGATGTACTTACTCTGAATGACCATGGTCTGAACTCACCTAATAAAAGACAGAGACTACCAGAATGGACCAGGAAACAAAACCCATCCATGTGTTTTTTTACAAGGAAAACATCTCAAGTGGAAAGATAAAAGTAGGCTGAGGATCATAAAATTGGAGAAAAGTTTATATCACAAGAATAGCAATCAAAAAAAGAGAGCCATCTAAAAAAAGCAGTAGTTGCAATTCTAATCTCTGACAAAGTGCATCTCAAGGTACAGTACATAACAAGAAATAAATATGAGGATTATATAATGCTTAAGGGATCAGTAGATCAAGATTAGTGAGTATAATAAACATGTATACACCCAATGAGAGCTCCATGAAATTCATCAAATTTTTCAAAACATGACAAAAGAAATTAGGTATTTGACAATAATAGTGGGAGATTGCAACACACTGTTCTCCCAAACAAATCAGTAGAAAACAAGCTCCACAATGAGGCACAGAACTAAACATTACAAGCAGACAACTCAAGCTGATAGATATATTCAGATCTCTTTACGCAAATGCAAAAAAATACTTATTTTTTCAAGTGCAAAAGGCACATATTCAAAGTCAACCATGTATTGGGACACAAGTCAAGCTTCCATCTCTTCATCATAAAGCTGAAAATCATCAAAATAAATTACAATAAAATAAGGAAAAATACACGGAGGCTAACTAACTTACTATTTAGAATAAACTTTGTAGTGGTCAAAATTTATTACGATGCTTTTAAAAACAAATGAGAATGAAAATACAGCATACTAAAAACCGTGAGCTATAGGAAAGGAAGATCAGAGGATACTTGATAGCAATAGACATACATATGAAGAACAAAGAATGAATTATGGTCAAAACCCAATGGAAAGCCTTCAACAGCTGAAACAGAATCAAGAGAATAATTCTTCTAATAGCAAAAGGAAATAAATTACAAAAATCAAGGCATAGCTAAATGAGTGGGAAAACAAAGCAAAACAAAAAGTGGAAAAATCAACTCAGTAAATTACCGGTTTTACAAAAGAGAATAGAAAAATTGCGAGAAAGCCTAACAAAAGATAGGAAGGTTCCACCAGGATGATGGATCAAGTGGAAAGTTACAATGGACCTCTAAGGAATTAAAAACTAATTAGAGAGTGCTAAGAAGGACTCTACTCCAATGAAGTCAACAACTTGGAAGAAAAGACAAATACCTGGAAATCAGACTCTTCCCAAAATATCTAATATGGATGTACAGAACTTGAGCAGACCCATAGCCAATCTATCTTCTATCTATCTATCTATCATCTATCTATCTATCTATCTATCTATCTATCTATCTATCTATCTATCATCATCATCATCATCTATCATCTATCTATCTATAGAAATATTTAGAGATATATCTATACCTAGCCAACAGATCTACATGAGAAAAGCTACAGAATATTGTTACAAGAAATCATAATGAACCTTCATGGAAGAATACCCAATGTTTGTGATTAAGAAGATTCAATATTGTAAAGATGACAAACTTGCCTGTCACTATAGATATACATAAGGTAATCAAGGAACTACCAATTATAAAGCCCAGGTGACTTTACATGAAAATTCTACCAAAGAAGCTTTTCCAGGACATAGAAAAGGATGGTAAATCCCAAACATATTCTAAGAGGTTAATATACCATTGACACCAAAGCAAGGCAAGGATCCCACAGGAATAGAGAACTACAGGCCAGTCTTTCTAATTAACATAGATTACATATCTTTATAAAATCTTGACCTACAAAATACAAAAATAAATCAAAATATAATTGATTACAACCAAGTGGGAAGTATACCAGGGATGCAAGGATGATTCGACATCTGAAAAGTCATCAACATTACCCATCATATTGACAAGAAAAATTATAAGGACCACTCGGTAATATTATAGATGCAGAAAACATGTGACAATACTCAACACCCATTCCTAATGTAGAAAATGAAGAAGTTATGAATAGAAGGAAATTACCTCACATAATAAAAAGTATCCATGACAAACCAATAGCCAGAATGACAATGAACATGCCACGCTACTTGTAGATGTGGTTGGACAGCCATTGCAGAAAGCAGTTTGGCAATACCTAAAAGAGGTGGAAATTGAGTCACCCTAGGATGCAGCAATTCCACTCCTGAGCACATACCCAGAAGAAATAAGAAACAGACCATGATCACGTATAGGTGTCCACTGTTTGTCTCTGTGCAGAATACAATTGCAAAAAAAAGAACAAACAACTTGAGACAGTCTAAATGTCCATCGATAGAGAAATGGACAAAAAAACTCTGGTATATACACACAATGGAATGCTATGCATCCCTAAACCATAGTGATGACTGAAATACCTCCTTTCAGGCAGAGTATGAGGACAGTATGCTTAGTGAAATTAGCCATACACAAAGGATCACACAGAACATGAGTCCACTGGAGTAAGTTGAAACCGCAGAAAGGTCACAAGAGAAAAGGCACACGACACAATTCTCTGGCTGAGACCCAACCCAACCATTCATAGGTCATCAAAACCAGATGCAGATTGTGCAGATAGCACTTGTACTAAAAGGCATCCTCTCCCCCCCAGCCCCATCGCGTATACCATAATAGCCCACAGAGGGGTGGGGAGGAAAATTATGGGAATGGAGGGCACAAAACAACCCAAGGGGATACAAATACGGCTATAACAGAGGATGTACACTGGTATAGTTAGGAACCGGAAACTTGGGGAATTCAGGACAGATGATCCCTTTAGGACAAGTGGGGAGAATAGCGATACTGAGAGGATGGAGGGAAGGTGGAGGAACCGATTATAAGGATCTACATATAGCCTCTTCCCTGGGGTATAAACAATAGCGAAATGAGTGAAGGGAGACATCAGACAGCATTGGGTATGATAAAGTAACAATAATTTATAAATTACCAAGGGTTCACAGAGAGGGAGTGGAATAAGGAGGAGACAATACCAAGGGCTTAAGTAGAAAGAAACTATTTTGAGAATGATGATGGCATCAATGATACAAATGTGCTTTACATACAATAGATGTATGTATGGAGTCTGCTAAAAGTTGTATGGGCCCCCTCTAAAATCATTAAAAAAAAGAACTTAAAGGGAGGGAACTGTTTATATCCCCACAGGAAAATAGTGACAGTAGTCCTCATTCTGGGTACCAATCCTGTTGTTACTCAAAGCAGCTTGTTCCCAGAGATGACTGAAGACCAGCCTCATCTTGAGACATGATGTCTATCCCCAGATGACAATACTGCAGAGGACAGCCCTGAAGCTACAGCTCAGGCACAGAGGCTGGTCTGACCCACTAAGGGGGCAAATCAAGAGGGGAGTGCAATAGGCCAGTGATGGGGCAGGAGCCACAAAATCACCTGAAGTATCCCTATTATAGACTTCTAACTCAGGGCAGCACTTGGGAACACATCTGAACTGGCTGGGAGTTACCTACAAGGGGCCAAACTGAATATTTAAAGACATAGCTGGAGGGCAGGGGCAGGCCTAGACCAGGTTACCCCGAAGAATAGCAGTATGGACATTTAGAATGCTTTTCTTTGGACACGACTGTTGTAGACTAAAAGGATGTGAGACTTTTGTTAGCCGTACCCAGGATATGCAGCTCTGTAAGAGAAGGGGACTGGACTGGTTATTTATAATATGCCCTTCTATCTCTTTACCAGAGTTATTTGTCTGTTCTATGTCAGGATCCCTATTAGTCTTTTGACTGTATGTTTTGGGGGTGTCTGTGTGTATCTATACAATATAGGCAGGATAGGCAATCTTACAAAGACAATTCCTAGGGGTGAAGTGGCAGGATAGTTGAGGTGAGTAGTCTGTCAATAGTGATGGGTTCACTATTGATAGTGAAGATGGTGTAGCCTTTCGTGTTGTGTTTGATCAACAGAATGGTATCTGAGAGGAATTACTGAGAGATGAACCATGGGTAAACATGATAGTGAGGCAGGAGCGAAAAAATAAGAAGTTAAAAAAATCTATGGATCTACATAAATATATAAACAAATACATACTTGTTCATGTGTGTGTATATATGTGTGTGTATATATATATATATATATATATGAAAAAAGAAGCAAATGAACTTTGGGCCTCTACCTAAAATTTACGAAACCATAAGAACAGTTTGTTCTAATTAAGTGGAATTATGTGATACTTCCCTTACCTGGCTGCTGAAGACAAAATGGGTACATAAGCAAATGTGGTGAAGAAAGCAGATAATTGCCAGCTATTCAAAGATACAGCATCTAGGGTCTTAAAGGCTTGTAGTTAAACAAGTAGCCATCTAGCATGGAAGCAATAAAGCCCACATGGAAGAAGCACACCAGTCCATTCCACGTGATCATGAAGTGTCAATAGCAAGAGGTATTAGAAGTTCAAAAATAAGTAACCAAATCTATGTGAAGTGGTGTGGCTGTCGTTGGCACCCCAAACCCACCTGGAGGATAATTAGACAATTCCTATCAGAAAGGATGATCAATTCCAAATGTGATATGGCACTGAAGGACCATAACTATCCTTTCGTATGTTCTCTCCTTACTAATAATGGTTTTTATTCATTTTACCTCATTAGATATGTTAGATTTGTTTGTGTAAGATCTTTTGGTACATGAAAGTCAAGATAGTTAACCCTTCAGATAGAGTACCTGGAGTAATTGTTCCCTGAGGGAGGTGGTCACAAGCTGACAACACTGAAGTCTCTATAACTCCACTTGATGGGACTCAGCAACAGAATTGTATGTGAATGGATATGCTGGATTGTACTCTATTCTGTTAAGATATTATTGGGGGGAAAATAAGAGTCATAGGGAGGCTAAGGAGGGCAGAGGGGATGAAGGGGAGCTGATATGAAGGAATTCAAGAATAAAATGTATAGAAACTGGTTGTGGTAGCAGTTGTACAGTACTGCTTGATGTGTCTGAACTATGGAATGATATGACATCTTCAAGAGCTACCAACAAAAGGAGCTGTTGTTTGTTTGTTTTTAATAGAACACCATATATAAGGAAAGTGGTCTTTCAAAATAAGGGAAAAAGATCAAAGTGGATTTCTGAAAGTTACTCTAATGTTTAATTTGCAGAGCAGTTAAGGCAAATGAAGGAAATGATGAAGTAAAAACTTTCAGTATGGGTTACAACTCAACATAAAGAAGAACAAACTTTCCACAATTTGACCAATAACTAACATGATGATGAAAGGAGAGATGATAAAAGGTATCATCAGTTTGATTTTAAACACAGTGCTCACAGAAGACAATATTCTTGATAACCTGAAATTGTTCTTTATTTATAATGATATTGTCTATTGATACAGTTGTGATGATTTTGTCTTTAGTTTGAGCCATGAACCACATTAAAAGTGATGATCCTTGATCTTCATTAGCAAGTTCTTCAAATCTTCCTCTCTTTTAGCAGTCAAGGTTGTGTCATCTGCATATCTCAGAATGGTAAGAAGCCTTCTTATAATTCTACTGCCACAATCTTCTTTGTATAAGGCAGCTTCTCTGATTATTTGTTCAGTATACAGATTGAATAGACATGGCCGGCACATACAAGGCTTTGCCACTTGTTTTCCATATTTTAGCAATGCAATATTCTCTTATTCTGTTTGTATAAGTGCCTCTTGATAGACGTACATGTTCAGCATGAGTACAATCAATTGGCTGTGAGTTTCTCATTCTTCCAAAGGTTATCTATAATTTATTTTGATCTTCATTGTTGAAATATTTGGCATTCTCAATAAAACACAAGTAAACATCTTTATGATAGTCTCTGCATGGAACCACGATCCTTCTGATATCCATACAGATATTCCTTGTTCCGTTTCTCTTCTGAATTTGACCTGAACTTCTGTTAGCAACCTGTCATTGGACTGAAGCAACCATTGCATTATCTTCAGTTAAAGTATACTTGCATGTGATATCAATAATATTTTTCTATAATTTGAGAAATCTTTTGTATCACCTTTGAGTGGATACACATATGCATTTTTTTCTAGTCAGTTCGTGAAGTAGCTGACTTCCATATTTCCTGGCATTGAAGAATAAGTGTTTCCAATGCTTTATTAAATTCTTGAAGCATTTCTATCTTCAGAGTCATGGTGGTATGGTAGCTTTGCTTTTTTTTGTCTGCAATCCACAAAGTCTGCAGTTTAAAACCATCAGCAGTTGTGAGGGAGACAGGCAGGGATTTCTACTTCCTTAACTAGTTACTCTCTGGGCAACTCCCAGAAGCTGTTCTGTTCCGCTCTGTGGGGGCCTAGAAGTCAACATCGACTTGACTACTGTCAGTTGTGCTTTGCTGCCATCAAACTCTGGTGCCAAGTTTTTGACTAATGCTATCCCTTCAGTTTGAACGTCCTCTGTTAGCACCGCTAACAGGTTCTTGCTCATGTTACCTCCTGCAATGGTGAGACGTTGATGAATTCTGTCTAGCACAGTGACTGTCTAGTACAGATGCATTCTTTCATCTTATTTTCATCCTTCCTGCATCATTCAATATTCTGCCATAGACTCTTTCAACATTGCAACACAAAGTTGGGATTTTCTCTTCAGCTATTTCAGTTAAAATATGCTGAGTATATTCCTTTTTGATGTTCTTAATCAAGGTCTTTGCACATTTCAATATAAAAGTTGACTTTATCTTCTTGAGCTGCCCTTTGAAATTTTCTATATAACTCTTACCTTCACCTTTTTTTTTACTTCACCTTTCTTCCACTTAGTCACTTTGTGATTAAGGGCAAGATTCTGTCTCTGTATATCAAATTGTGTACATCAGTTTCTTTATCCATCTTTCTTCTGAAAAATATTAAGGTTATTTTCTTCTTCATGAAAAGTGCCTTGAAGATTCAGAGACTCAGTTTCTTGGGGCATGCTACTGACAAGACAAGATGTAAGCATAGAAAAAGAAAAGTACTAACATGAAAGATGGATATGTCTTGTGGCATTATGTCCACTAGTTTTTTTATGGTATATAAAGAACAGAAAGATCAGTGAGTCTCATGGCATATTTATCCACAATCAGTCCAATAAATTTGTAGGGGATTAATTGGATTGGACAAATTTCATGCATGTAGTCAGGGCCAACCCATGTGGCTTCTCTGGCTCCTCAGACGCTGCCATCTTGTCTTGTTTGTGATTCATCGTCTCTGAGACTAAATCCCAACAACTAGGGAGATAGATTCTCATCTTCACAAGGGAAATATCTTGAGACTTCCCAGACATATCAAGAGAAAGCCATTCCCACACAGAGTCCTCATTGGTTACTCAATGGCTATCTCCAGATTAACAGGCTAGACACCACCCCTGTATTTCAATCATGAAATTACCATAAGCACATGACCGCCACATATACACATACACACACACACACACATATATATATATATAATTCATATAAGACTCCACTCGTTTGTTCAGAATGGAGATTGAATAAGTATGGACAGAAGACCCAACCCTGCCATACGTCGTACACCTGAATTTAAACTATGTAGTATTCTCTTCTGTTCACACAAGAGCCTCCTGATCTGCCCACACTTTCCTCATGAGTACAATGAAATGTTCTGCTATTTGCACTCCTCTCAAGCTAATCCATATTTTAGTAGGATCCATATAATCCAATGCATTTTTATCAACAACAAAACCCAAGTAAACATCTTTCTTGTTTCATCTGCTTTCAGTCAAGAGCCATCTGACATCAGTAGTGATAACCCTTTGTTCCATGTTTTCTTAATCATACTGGAATGTCCTGCAGCTCTTTTTCAGTGTGCGGATGCAACGTGTGTTGAATGACTTTCAGTGACATTTTGCTTGCATGCAATATCAATGCTATTGTTCTATAGTCTGAGCATTCCTTGGGCCAGCTTTCTGTACAAATAAGCATCTCTTCCAATCAATTGACCAGGCAGCTGTCTTCCAAATATCGTGACATAGATAAATGAGTGCTTCCAGTGCTCCATAATCTTGTTGAAACATTTAAATTGATTTTCCATCATTTCTTGGGATCTTGTTTTGACTATGCTTTCACTTTAGCTTGACATTCTTTCCCCCTTCAGCATCATTGGATCTTGTCCTATGCGCAATAGAATGTTGACTAATTCTTTACGGTACAGTTACTTTGTGTGTCCTTTCAACCTTCTTTTGATGCTTTCTGCATCATTCAATATTTTACCACAGAATTATTCACTATTGCAACTTGAAGTTTTAGTTTATTCCTGGCATCTTTCTGGTTAAGCTATGCTGAGGGTGTTATTCCTTTTTGACTTAGTAAATCTAGGCCTCTGCACATTCCATTAGAATATTTGGCCTTGTTCTATTGAGGCGCTCTTTTACATTTTTAGCTTGGTTCCTTTACTTCATCTTCTCTTCCATTTGCGTTAACTTCTCATAGCAGGTTTCAGCATTTTTATCTCCTTTGTTATCCACTTTTTTCCTTTTTCTGTCTTTTTAATGACCATTTATTTTCTTCATGACCTATATTTTTGATGTCTATCACAGCTCATCAAGTCTTAGTGTATACCTTGTCAAATATGTTCTTGAGATATTCTTGAAACTCAGATGTGGTCATCTCAAAGCTTATATTTTGTTCGTCGTAAATGGTTTTAATTTTCTTCAATTTTAACCTGAAATAACAAAGGAGCAATTACTGGTGTCTTCCACAGTCAGCCCTTAGCCTGATTTTAGCTGTTAACATATAAGGAACTTCTTCAATATCTTTCCAAAAATGTGCTCAATTTGATTCCTGTGCATTCCATCTGAAGAATTCCAAAAAGGTGCATATTCATTCAATATCCATCATTGTTTATGTCACCAAATTCATAGTTTCCTACTGCTGTTCTTTCCTCTTCTCCCCCACCCAAATTTTTGAATCCAAATTGCCAATAATTATCAATATCTCCTTATTGCATGCTTTATAAATTTCCTTGGTAAACTCATTGGTAGAATTAACAGAGTTCTTCCTCACTAGCTTTTGTTGTTGGCCCTAAATTTGAATAATAGTTTTATTGATTAGTTTCCCTCAAAGGTGCATAGATTTAATCTTGTCATAGGTAGCATTGTACTTCAAGACTTATTTATTCAGGAAGGTTTAGAATGGTGGGAAAGAGCCTTCAGAAATGCATAAATCTAGATGAAGGATATTATATAAATAATCTCACATTTTTCTTATAAAAAGATTTCTATGATTTTGGAGTGTATTATTTAAATTACCCTTCTATTTTATTTTATGTGCTATATACTTATGCTATCAAAAGAAAGAAAACGCTGAAATTGTTGAGAATCACATTTTTCTTGGATCCACAATCAATACTCATGGGAACAACAGTAAAGAAGTCAGGTAACATACCACAATGGGCATATCTAGAGCAAACTATTGCTTTAGTGTGTGAAAAAGAAAAAAGAAGTTGTCACTTGAGACAAAGACAGGGTCACCAATACGATGTGTTCAATTCCATCATATGCATATAAAAGTTGGACAATGCATAAGAGAGACTAAAGTACAATTGATGCATTTGAATTATGGTGATAGTGAAGTTTTAAAAATATGGCATGATCACCCAGAAGGACAAACCAATTTATGCTGAACAAGGTACAGCCAGAATGCTACTTAGAAATGAGGATGATGAGACATGGGGTGGAGATTGACCAGCACCTGGAGAACAACATATTGTTTGAGAAAGCAGATGGTCAGCAAAAAGAAGAGTGTCAAGCAGATGATTTAGCCAGTGACTGAAACATTGGGCTCCAACACGGGAACAGTAATGAGAATGGGCAAGAATGAGCAATGTTTGGTACAATGTATATATGAGTACGAGGTGACCAAGTAGCACCTAACAGCAATACTATCATATGCACAATGAATTATTACCATATTATAAAGAACAGAATAGAGTGGTAACTGTCATTATTTAGGAATCTCTCAACCTCTTTTAAGTATGATAGGGACATTTGAAACAGAGACTTATGATAGCTGCACAACTTGATGAATGACATTCAATTACATGAGATAGTACACTCTAAAATATTAAAACAGATCACCTTTCCTTCCTATCTCATTGTCATCCCTCCTCATGTACTCCTTTTGCTCTGACTCTTGTTTCCACAACTTGTCTTCTCCAATTTCTACCCTTTTGACACATTCTGAGTCCTTGCAAGGGGGCAGTAGTGTAGATACAGCAACAGCACAGCAGGAACGAGATCAGTCTTAGCCACCACCTACACTGAAATCACGCCCTGACTCAGCTGTGCTCTGGTGTCTTTGCCAATCTCTAGTCAATTGGGATAGCAAGTTTTACCAACATGCAGTCCCATGTACAATATGCAATGAAGTTGTTTCGAAGGAAGTGAGGTTCACCTGCCGGAAAAATGACCACACGCCACAAATATTTCCTTGACTGGCAGTGCATTTCCACGCAGATGCTGCTGGGCATATATTATCCTTATGATGCTATGTATTTTCATTGGCATTGGATTAAACTGCCACTGAAAATGTTTCCTTGCACCCTGGGTTTCATGAATTCTTTGACTTGACCTGCCTTAACCGAGCTCAGTACCTTGGAGCCATTAGAATCAGTTATCTGGAACACCATTTGCTTAGTACAAGGCTTTCATAAGCATCAATTTGCCTATGATTGAGTGATCAAACAGAGTGGTCAGCAGTTCCTGATTAGATGCTCTGGACAACTATCTATCATCAATGCCCTTGGACTCCATTCTGTTTTATGTATAAATAATTCCAAGGCTTTCGGAATCTCTGATGAATAAATTTTGATTATAGCATATTATATGCAAACAGTTTGTTTTCTTCTCAGTTTTCAAACTCCGAGTGAAAATAAACCTTTGTTTTCATGCTCCTTTACAATTCTTAAAGCTATTTTGAATTTCCTCCCAGTGAATGCATCACCCACTCAGTACAGTGCCTCCCTTACTTGCTAAGCTGTGAGTACAGTAGTCAGCCCTCAGCATCCATTAGTTCTGCATCCAAGAATTCAGTCAACCACAGATTAAAAATATTCAGAAGGGGGATACTAAAAAGAAAGCAATTAAGTGATCAGAGCAAATTCTTGAAGGCTAAGAGGAAGAATAAAATGCTATTTGCATAGCATTTACATTGCATTTGGTATTATTTGCAATCTAGGGATGATTTCTAGTGTATAAGAAGAAGTTACTAGGTAATATTAATATCATGTGCCAGTTTATATAAGGAAACAGAACATCCATTGACTTAGGTATGTATATGTATATGTGTATGTGTGTATATATATATATATATATATATATATATATACAAGGGTCCTGAAAATAATCAGAGGAACCACCTCCCACCTGAAAATATAGACTCATGACAATATTCTTAAGAAGTATTTTAAATTTTTCTGTGCCGGCTTCATATTTATATGTAAATTTTCATTAGACAATTTCAAAATGGCTTGCTTCAAAATCTAAAATAAATGCATTGGGATTGGACTGTTTACTGTAGCTTTACCGGAGGATTATAGTGACCTACTTTGGGAGGAAACATTGGGTATATTTTGATGTGGTTGTAATAAAAGAAAAATTTATAGACACTATAATTTATTGCTTGATTGTTTGTAGTTATGCTATTAGGTATACTCAAGCGTGTTACTACATATAATGACTCTTTGTACAACATAACACACCACTGCCTAGTCCTGAGTCATTCTCGCAGGGGTTGTTAGGTTTAAACCCATTGGTGCAGACACTGTATCAACACATTTTATTGCAGGCAGTCCTTTTTATGCTCTGAATCTATATTTTACCAAGTGTGATGTACTTTGCCAATGATGGTCTCTCCTGATTACACGTCCAAAGGATAGAATAAGAAGTAGGATCATCTTCACTTCTACAGAGCCTTCCATTAGTCCTTATTTCAAGACAGATGTGTTTGTTCTTTTGCCAATCTATGGTATTTTTAGTATTCTTCACTGACACCATAATTTAAGTGCATTGATTCTTCTCTTGTCCTCATTTAATAACCAACTTTTTATTTTTATTTTTAATTTTATTTTCTATTATTTTAAAATATCCAACGTTTATATGCACATGCATACAATAAGGTATGTTGAATATACCATAACTTGGGTCTGGGACACCTTAATCCTCAAAGGAACATTTTTGCTGTTCAATAGTTTAAAAAATAGTTTTCGCTGTTCAATAGTCAACAATTTATCCATGTAAGGCATTGTGATGGGTAGGTTTGTTATACCAACACGGCTACAGAAGATTGGAGGAGCTGTTGTGACAGCACAGCCAATGAACGCATGGGGTGAATTGAAAGGCAGAGATAGGAAGGGCTCAGAGAGTCCCACCCTCACTCTGTTTTTTTGGATCTTTGGACCAGAGAGCTGCTTTGTTCGTCCTGTGCAGCCTCCAAGCAACACTACCCGTAGGACACCTAATCGTGGACTGTGGAGCTGTGAGTTGAGCTTCCTTCAATCCCTACTTCTTCACACTCATCGGGTATACATCTCTTGAGCTGGGGACTGCCGGACTCTGTCATCTGGCTGACTGTTGGCGACCTGCTCTGCTGTTTGCTGCCTGTGACCAGATAGCCTGAATTGCTCTACAGAGGATGGCTCAGCGGCCCTCAAGACTTGAAGGGCTGCCAGTCTCCTAGCTGTCTCACGCAAGTGAGTTGCACCGAGGAATCTGTACTGCTTTACTGCTTTATAGATAGTTAATTGTTTCTTTCTTATCTTATATACCCTTCTCTCTATATAAATATGTAAAGAGAATTACTAGTGTCCTAGTTTTATTTCTCTAAAGAACCCTGTCCTATACAGGCATCATTTGATTTCTTGACTGTTGTTTCTATAATTAATTATGGATCTAACAAAAATGAAATAGCTGACAATTTCATTATTTTCTTCTTTTACTATGATGTCTTTTGGATCACTTCTGAGGATGTTTTCACACATTAATTGATTTTTAACCACTTAGTATTCCATTGATCTGATCACAAAACTGTACAAGTTCCACATTAGCAAAATGATGTATTTCCAAATTCCATTCTTCTGGATATTATGTATAGTTTGTTGTGATCTGCACAGTTGAATGCCCTTACATGCAGAATGAAACACAAGTAAACATATTGTATGTATTATCACTTTTCATCCAAGATCCATCTTATATTAGCAACTTGAATTTCTGGCAGCTTCCTGTCAATGTACTGCTGTTCTACTGTTGAATATCTTTAGCAGCAATTTCCCTCCATGTGATATTAATTATTCTACAATTTACAGATCCTGTTGTGTCACCTTTTATTGTAAAGAGAAAATATGGGACCCTGGCCAGGTAACTATCAGTTGGCTAAGTAGCTCTCTTCCAAATTTCTTGCCATGGACAAGTGAAAATTGTTTCATCATTTCTTGGAAGAGATTGCATTTAGTATTTTGCTAATTCTTGAACCCTGTGTTTCTCTAATATCTTAAGTACAGTTGGATTTCCTCCTTTCATACCATATTTTACATTCTCCCTTTTGTAATGGTTGAGACTTACCAGTTACTTGGGGTATAATTAATATAATTAGCATGCTATCACCTTTTGATACCTCCTACATTCTTCAATGTTTCAAATCAATATGCATTTTTATTCAGTTTTTTTTACAGTTTGAAATATACTATCATGTTCTTCCTTTCATACTTCCTAACTCCTCTGTTTCTTTTGTTAAAAAAATCTTTATCTGCTTGAGCTTCCCTTTGACATTTCCTACCCAACTCTTCATCATGCCTATCATCTGTTTTAGCTACTCTACATTCAAGATCAAATTTCAGTCTCTTCTGATGACCATTTTGACATATTCCCACAACTCATCAAGTCTTCTATCATCTTAATGTCAAATGTTTCAGGCCTGCATGTGAACTGTTAGAACTCCGAATGATATATATCCAAGTGTGTATTTTGACTCTTGTGAACTTGTTTTAATTTTCTCCAATCCAAACTAAATTGCACTTCCAAAATAACATCATATGATCCCCAGCCTTGTTTCTGTACACAAGACCATATTTTCTAGGAAATATTCCTTCCTCTTTGTTTCCCACTTCTAATTTAAATAATCAACAATAATTAGCCATGCATATTGATTATATATGAACAATTTCAGACTGAATAAGTTGGCAGTATCATGAAATTCTTCATTATTGTATTTAGCGATTGGTGCATACACTTGAATAACATTTGTATTAACTAGATTTACCTGTAGAACTATAGATACTAGCCTATCACAGATAACATTGTGCTTCAAGATAAATTTGAAATAGGTTTTTTGATCATTAATGTGAGGCCATTATTTTAGTGTTTGTTCTTTTGGTATAGAAAACCATATGATTCTTATTCATGGTCAATAGCAATCCATTTCTGCCTACTATTATCAAATATATAGATCACTATGAGTTCCTTTCATTTTTGATGATTTCCTTTATTTTTTTTTCTAGATATAAACTCCTTAGAGGAAAGGAGGATGAGAGCTCATCTCATGCTTTAGACATATTGTCAGGAGAGACCAGTCCCTAAAGGACATCATGCTTGGGAAAGTAGAGGGGCAGTTAAAATAGGAAGACCTTTGAAAAGATGGACTGGCATGGGTTGGGATGATAATCACAAACATAAGAACAACTGTGAAGATAACACAACTATGTTTCCTTCTTTTGTACTTGGTGTGGCTATCGGTGGAAACAGACCCATTGGCCCCTAATAACAACGTAGTAAGACTACTGTATCCATGCAAGGCTTTAAACAATCACACCTCACCTGCCTTGCAAAAGTTACTGGATTTGCATAATCTTTTTGATGCAGATGTCATCATTAACTATTATTAAGTTCTGCCACTCGGCTCAAAGACAAAAAGGTGATTTTCTGTTTCTTTCCCACATATTATTCCTTCATGAGTTCTTACTATTACCCCAATGTGAACTTGTAAATATCTTCCACAGAGCTCTGAAAAATCATCCAAACTAAAGCAGTCACTAATTATGCCTGTGGTAGCACATGCTTAGCTTCTAACTTTGTTCATTTACCTCAGCTTATTATCAGTTTCCTATACTAATTCTTTAGCCCCTTAAAATAAAACTATGTGATATTTATTTTTAATATGACACATCAAGTATTTATAACAAGTTTTGGTAGATGTGTGCAAAATAACAGTTGTTTAATGGTGAATCAATAAATATTTATAATTTGTAGAAATTTCATGAAAATACAAGGGATTTTTTCATATTTCTTATTTATTTTGCATGTCTACCACTTAGTCTCTGAGTTTTTGATAGAGAGTTAGCACATTAATGTTTACTTCATTTTCTTAAAATATCTTATTTATTTTGGGTGTATCAGTGCTTAATGTAAAAATATATGCACACTTGATCTTGGAAAAGCTGTTTAATGATCATAATTCTATATACACTTACTGATGAAATAAGTTTAGTAACCATATCAACACTGTGGCTATAAAATTTAGACAATACAAATGCTATCTTAGTGACTTTCTTTTACTTCTCCCAATCCCCTTGAGTGGATATGACCTAGTTTGGGGACAGTAGAAGCTCAGGATAGCAATGATTTGAGTAAGTCTCTAGTAATGTTAGTCAAACACAGAAGTCCCTCAAGGTAGAGAATAAGAGATAGAATTCAATATGTCAGTTTATCCACTCTAACTTTGGCCAAACAAGTTTCTGGACAAAAGTTCTGAATAGATGTCTCTATCTTAAGAGGATAAAATCTAATGTCTTTAGTTCCTTGATTTTATTTTTACAAAGCAACTTTCCAAGTAGAATCTGTGTGGATTCACACATAATCAATTAATTTGTTTTACAGACCATAATCAATTAGTTTTAAGATAGACACAATAAATCTACAGCAGATCATTTCACAGGAATTTTGCTTTGCTTCTTGTACATTGCAAAGTTTCTATGAAGTTATAGGATATTTCTCAGTAAACAACTTGCTTTCATTTTTACAAAGGATTTAGTCTCCTCTGAAGTACAGATCTTGCATACAAAATACACATATATTCACAATTGTATCTCTTCCTACTTGATGGCACTAGGAACATCAAGCCATTTAAATAGAAAGGATCGAATGCAATAGACAATGCACATTCCTGTGTACATTTTCAAGGCATTTAGGTTATAAGAAATTTGACTAATAAAACTAAAAAGCAGAATAGGGCATAAAGGTACTCCAATCGTATTAGCCAAGTATTTTTTTTTCTTTTCAGTTAAATATTGCAACAATTTTTAAAAAGAGGATGAGTCATATAGATAGCATTAAAATAAACTTTCAGTTTACATAAAAATTATATGCTTGACAAATTTTCTCCAGAGTTGATTTAATATAATGTCATTCTCCTAAAATTTGAAATATATAATGTTTAGTAAGTAGGAAATACGTTTAAGCTGTTTGAACCGTCCGTATGGTTTGAACAAAGTAGCAATAAAGTCACACCTAAAACCTATTATTCATTTATCTAGCAAGACAACTTTACTTATAAAATTTATTTCTAGCAGTGATGCCCAAAAAAAACAAAAAAAAATTTCTAAAATATAACATAATATTTTACTCTTGCCCCCACAATTAGCAAGTTCTAAAATACTTGAAAAATATATTTCATGTTAAACTAGCATGCGTCACGGTGCACCTACTTAATTATTTCAAAGTTCTGTTTACTGAGTTAATAAACTATTTCTTTCTAAATATCATCTTACTCTTAATCATATCACTATAGAGGTATTGTAAATAATGGTAATTCCTTGATAGAATTCTCGCCTTCCAGGGACAGGACTCGGGTTTGATTCCTGACAAGCGCACTCAGTGGACACCCACCTCACACATGTTGGTGAGAGCTCGCTTGAATGTTTCTCTGCTCCTGAACGGTTTCGCATTATGACTGTTTTCATTTCATGCATCATGATAACATAGAAAGGCCTGGAAACTGCTTCCAAAACGAACAAAATGAAATCTTGTGGATCACAAGGGATGAAGAGAAAGATGAGGCATTTTATCCACATACAGATTTATCTAGGAATCTCATGGGGGAAAGTTCTCATGCTGAACAAGAATCAACAAGAGGCATGCTTGAGCTTGTGGACCCCAGTGAGAACATGTCATTGCGCATGCGGCCACTTGCAATAGTCACCTCAGAGACAGCTGACAGTATTTCTTCCACGGATTTTACCTTGCTGATCAATGTGTACTTGGTCTGGATGGAAATGAATGACTGAAACAGAATATTATGCAAGAAAGGAACAGCACTTTGATTATTTTCTCTAAACTGTTTTTAAAACATCTAAAATATAAACAAAAGTGTCTTCATTTTGAAATGTGTACAAGAAACACTTTGGTATAATTATATCCTTTCCCATCATGACTATTTTCATTTCATGAAAAAGAAAAAGTTAAACATACCATAATACCATTTTTCTCTTTTTTTATATTGCATCACTATGTATGACTCCATACTAGTGTTATCCTGTCTTTGCATATTTGTCACTGAAAAAACCCAGAAACAGAAAAAAAGCTCCCACTGCCATTCAGTCGATTTATTCTTTGATCTTCAAGGTTGGTATTGTATAATTGATCAAAGACTTTGAACCTCAAGGCAGAGCATGAGAGATTAGATTGTGAAATGTCAGTCTATCCACTCTAATTTTGACCTGATACATTTCTGGACAGATTATTAATTTCTTAAGAATAAAGCAATAGAAATCTTTACTCTATGACATGACATTTAAAGTATACAAACATGTTTAACCCTGTACATTGAGATTAATTTGGGTCTAACACATTTTTATTAACAATATTTATATGACTTTGTTTCTTTAGACATACTTATTAATAAAAATATTTTTTAAAAATAATAATGTGAATAGCAATACTAATTTCAATCACTTTCTCTAAAATTATGTCATATTTGTGAAGTTATCCAAAATTTGGACAGTATTAATACTACATAACCTCGCATGCTACAAGATATCTGGCACAAGAGACCTTGGAAATTAAATATTCGACTGCATTTTTTACAAGTTGGTGCATAGCTACAATAAAAGTAAAATTGAGAAGTAAATGCCGTTACCACCACAAAATATCTCAGAGTGTATGATAGATCTAGTGTGAAACTGGCTAATAATGGAGATGACAGAGCACTCATGTTACTACCTTAGGAACACTGTCTTTGTTTGTCTGTTTGTTTCATTTTCTTTTGCAGTAAGTCAGGTTGATTAAGCTGTGGTGAAAGCCCTTTTTGAAAACTGGAAAAACATTATTGCCCAGAAGTGAAAACTCCAACCAGAGACAGTAGAGAAAGAAACTGAATTAAATCAAATAGCTTTTTTTGTTTCTCTTAGGTCCTCCTCCTTTTGATCACCTTCCTTCCTCACCATATATCCTTATTATCTAACAAGATGAAAATTACATGATAGTACTGAAGTATGGAAACCTGCTACCAAGCTTCGTCATGTTTAATACATTACTGAGAGAATTTCTGGTTTTTCTATTTGTTGACATATCGGGGGAAAAATGGCAGTGGGTTGATGGTGTAATTATTTCAAGGGGGAATATATTGATGTATAAAACATAAAACTAAAGTCTAAAATAAATTGTATCTGCCTATAGCCTTACCTTATTTCATTGACTCTGCAATATATTCATTCTGTCTGTTTTATAGTAAACTGGCTTATTTTTAGAGTCAGAACCATCTAAAGGGAAATAAAAGCAAAATGTGTTATCTTTGGAACACAAAATAATAAAATCTGCCACTGGTCTACCGAGGCTTATAAGTGAAAATAAGTAAAAGAGTTATTTATTTGGGTTCCATTTACTGAAAAATACTTGCATACACATCATATTGTCATTTTCTTTGGTTATGTTTTTCAACAGTTATTCCATCACTTCTATTTTATATAATTTACTTCTTTTCTATTTTACATAAGTTGCTTTTCTCTAAAAACACATTTTACTATTTTATATAGCATATTTTGTATCTTAAAGAATATATATCTGAAAGGTTGTAAGTATAGTCAGAGTTACATAAAAATGAGTTACTATTTTGAATGACATTTGAACCATTTTCACACATCCAGAACAATTTAGACTTCATCATTCATTTAATCTTCTCATGCAGGGCCGACACCATGTTATTATCCAACACAGAGATCTTTTACAAATCCAAAAATAAGTTGTAACTTAGAGAATAACTAACTTTCAGCACAGAATTTAAAATTCTACACAATGATTACACTCACCTCATTGATATATGCTACGTAATAGTTCTCTGGCAGTGAAGAGCAGTTAAATGGATATTTTATGTGTTTTCAAATGTATTCTGATCTTTGTATTGGTTCAGCCTATAGTACTATAAAGAAAGTCCTTCTCTCCCCACTCTATTTTTTCTTCCCTAAAGTTGAATAAGAAAAGTGTACTGAAAAGCTTTTCAGTACACTGTCGTGTAGATTTTTCGACTACAAAATATTTTCAGAACACATCTTTAAGAGAGGTGATGCTGACGCTATCTTTCATATTTTAAAGAAGTCATATTCAATACACAGTGAACCACAATGGCGCGGTTCACTTTCATAATGCAGAGTTGTACATGCACTGCACCCACGCACTTGCAGAATGTTAAATGCAACACATTGTAAACAGGGACAGTAACATTGGGATCTGGAAATGCTACTCTACATCACTTTCACTGTGTCTTTACTTTTCCACATGGCATTTGTCATTTTTAAAATATCTTAATTATAAATTTTATTATGTGAACTATGTCCAAGATAAAGTGTTCATTTTAATGTTTAGAATATTCTTCATATATCATTTAGAAACAGATTCAAATATAAGATTATGTTGCTTTTAAAGGGGGAACAATCAGTTCATCAATTTATCCATAAGTCAATGGAAGCATGGATTCTTCATAAATTGCATGTAGCAATACACTAAACGAGGCAATCACTGTCATTTTTGATAGATAGTTTCAGGGTAGGTGCTACTCCCGCACCTCCATGCAATAACTGTCTTATTTGTAGAAGAAATCTCTTTCCGTGTTTTGGTTTCTTTAAGGAAGTGGAATGTACATGTTTCCAGTGTTCTTTCAGGACACATTTTTTATGTTAAAAACCTTAGGTATCAGTGCCCCTATAATGCCAGTAGTAACTTTTTATCAAGGACTCTTTGAGTATTACTTATTATTCATTTATTAACTTAATAAACATGTTTTCAGCATTTCCCATTTAGCAGAAACTGTGCCAGGAAGGCAGAATACAAAGTTAAAAGAAGCATCATAACTCCCTTGAGAAACAAATGCTGAGTGTGAAATAAAAACAAGTTATTGATTGTGATACAATGTAACAGCTGATATGACTGTGCTTTGGCAATCCAAGGAATAATAGCTAACCGGTTTTTAAATTTTTTGATAAAGTTATTAAGGCCCTCTCATGAAAACAGCAAATAGATCCATATAAGGGCATCATATCAGATTGTTGAACACTCACAACAATTATGAATTATTTGGCAAATCATGAAGCAACACAATTACAATGCCAGTAGACACAGAACTGATTCCAAAATATATTGATCTCACATGTCATGGTAGAATCGTAAACCTCATGGTTTTCATTGACTATTTTTCTGGATATATACATACACACACACACACACACATATATATATATATATATATATATATATATATATATACACACTTCTTCTGGGTAGACTTTTTTGTTAGCTACCAAGCGTGTTAACTATTTGCACAAGTTAGGATTTTGAAAGCACCATTTAGAGAGTGTCAGCTGGGTAGAAATTCTAGAAATATACAGCATGGCCATGGAGGGAAAAGTGTTTAAGAAATGAACATCAGATACATTCTGAGGGAGACAAGGGTGGAAATACTCTTTAGTTTCTGTGTTTCAAGTCTCTTGTTCTCATGTACAGCTTATATGGGAACATGTATTCTTGAAGCAGGCGAGGAACTCTTGCCTGTGCAGAAAAGATCTGTGACCTCTCCAAGCAACTATATTCAGGTATTTGTGAGACTAGGGTGAAGCGAGTGGCTCATCAATTAGTACATCTGCCAGGTGTGCAAAAGTGATAAGAAGCAGGCAAGTTATCAACTGAGACCTATCAAAAAGGGGGGTGTGTGTTCATTATCTTTGTATTTTGTACAACTAACTAGTTTAACTGGCACTAGAAGAATGTACAAAATGTCTGTAATATTTGAGCCAAAAATATCAGGAAAGCTTTACATTTATAGATCCTAAGGACATCAATGTTATAAAAATAAAAGACTCATATTAACACTGACATGAGTATTCTCTTTACTTTCTACTTGGAAACACATAAATTGTATGGTCATCTAATATGTCACCGATACATTCAGAGAGGACAAGTTGTCTGGTGTACAAAAACTATAACAGTGAATGTCGTAAACTAGCTGCACATGAACAAAATCTTGAAAATCTTGAAGTATGTAGAAAGAATATAAAAAGACAAACACAGAGAATGGAGTGTGTAGATTCTTATTTAACCAAAGAAATATAAAATAGTTATCAGGCTTTTTTAAAAAACAAATTTGGTTAATCTGGCTAAATATACTTTGCAAAACTCCAGAGAGAGTTTACTGTTTAAGGAAGTAATTCCCCAAAATAAAATTTTAGATATTCATTAAATAGCCTAAAGGAAATTCTGTCATATCTTGCACACTATAGTTTCAGGAGGCAAAGTCCTTCAGGCATCTAGTCTCAGACCATGTACAGTATCAAATACCATAATAACAAATTGACATGGAAGCAGAATAGACTGGAGGCTGGGGCCAAGGAGAAAACACAGGCCTGGATCCTTGGCAAAGATGCCCATCTATTTCTACGTCATCTCTTCCTTGACACTTAACGCTCCTTCAAGAGTTCTGAGACTTAGTAAAGAAAAGAAATGCACCAAAACAAATTCTAGCATCAACAGCTTCTGTGACTGGCTTTTAGTTTAGTTTATGTCTTTACTGGTTGGATGGTTTAATATTGTTACTGTTATTAGGTGCCATTTTAACAATAAACATTTCTCTTTTATATTTGATATTTGGGTTGCCTCAAAAATTCATTTGGATATGAATTTTGACTGATGTCCCTAGTGATAACAAAGTCCACTCTTTATCATTTACCTATTATATACACACTAGGGCCCTGGTGCATCTACTAGTTATAGATTGGGTGCTAATCACAAGGTCTGCAGTTTGAAACCACCAGACATTCCATGTGAAGAAGGCAAATGTCTCTAGTCTCATAAAAAGTTAAAGTTTGGGAACCCACAGGGCTAGTTTTTTCCTGCCCTATATGATTGATATGAGTGGCATCAATTTAAAGGCAGTGAGTTTCAGTTTTGAGGATCTATCTATAAATGTACATATACACATAACAAAAATTGGAGAGGATATTGTAGTCTAAAATATCTACCCTTAATAGTGGACAAACTTTGCTTCAAATTTGGCTTGCCCAGCAATTTAACTGAAATATATTTCAAAACACCTGAGAATCTCAGTTTTTCTTTTAATGCTATGAAAATTTGAAAACTATAACCCCCTGAGTAATATGGTAATGTATATGTACATTAACAGTAATAATATGGTAACATACATGTATGTTTCTTCAATATTGAAGGCTAGTTATTTAGATTATACTATCCTGTCCTATTTTGTGACAAGTAGTATCCTTAATCTTTTACATATAGAGCGCTGAGCCCCGGTGGCATAGCAGTTGTAAGAGTGACTGCGGCCCACTGGGATGGAGGTTCAATTCCAGCAGTGGGGCTGGGCCTCCTACTCCTACCACCGGAGAGCAGTGATGCCCCCCCCCTATATATATATATATATATATATATATATATAGCATATAGAGTAACTGAGTATTTGATCAGCTATAGGAAGTTGCAATAAAAGTCTATGTTACATATATATACAAATATATATTTCATAGTACAAAATTCAATTGGAAATTGACTTTATATAGTTTGAAAGAACACACACCTAAGGGGTACAGTGCATAGACATTGAACTGCCATCGCATTTTGGCAGTTCAAAACCACCTCAGTTCCATGGAAGCAGGCCTGGATGTGATAGTCCAACCAACATTTACAGTCTCAAGAACCCACTCAGGGTTAGTCTGAGTCAATATTGACAGGATGGTAAAGTGGGAGTAAGGGACAGACATTGCGAAACTCACGCTCAACTTAAAGGGCTATATATCTTTTTCAAATTTGATTAAGTAAAGGTGCTGGTACAAGTATCAACAAAACTGGAAAGTCTTTCACATGTGAAAAATTTGAATGGAACAAGAAGGCATTATGACTTTTCTCCCCTCCTTCTAAATCTCTAATGATCTGTTTGTAAATGATCCTGAAGAGAGAGAGGATGTGCATTACTCTACCTATGTTATATTATCACTGTTTTACTTGTACAGTGTGTCTAGAAATATAATATTTTTGCAGCATGACTATGGTGGAGTGATTTTTAATATGCCTCTTCTACCCAGTTCTCTATAACTCTTACAAAATGAATGAGTGGGACTGTGTAAATCGGACACAAGTAACACTGAGAGAGGAGATTTCTCAGCTTCTGTTATTAGACCAGAGACTATAAGGATGAGGCATCTATGAAGTAGCAACAGAGAAGGAAGAAGCAGAAAGCCCTTAGAAGATCATGATAAAGGTTCCTCTGATGTGTTTCAGTCCCTGGGGAGCAGTACCTACTTCACAGACCACATGGGATGAAGGTGCTCCACCAAAACAATGGGGCCCCTTCTTCTCATCTGCTTCACGCCGATGGACTGCAGGAGCAAGTGAAAGAGAGCCTGACTTTCTGGTTCATGAAAGTACAGATCAAAGGACAATGTGTTTGAAAAACTAAGAACTGGAAAGAGATGTGGCTGCTGGTAGAAGAGGAAATGACTGTGTCCTTGCTGTCCCAAACAAAGCCTTTTCTGAATTAGGAAGTCCAGCATAGATGTGCAGTGGCATGAAAACAATGATTGGTGAAGATAGAGGGTGTGTTAGTCTGGCTAGACTAAAGAAACAAATTTATAGATACACATATGGATATAAGGGAATGATTTATATGCAAAAGAAATGGAACAGTGAGAAAGCATTCCAACCGAGTCCAGTTCAAAGTCATAAGTCTGATATTAGCCCATATGCCTGATACCAGTCTACACTGTCTCCTTCTGACTCACGAAGTCACAGGTCAGTGGGTGCAGATTCCTGGTGCTGGCAGGCGTTTCCCCATGGCTTCTCACTTCCAGGGCTCAAGGTTCATCAACAGCATCCAGTGGTGGCAAAAGTAACTCATCGCTGGCAGGGGTCTCCTCGTGACCTGTCCAGTTTCAGAGGTCTGGTTCCATCAGGGCCAAGCTGTGTGGCTTCTCTGGTTCCTCAGATGCTGCCATCTTGTCTTGTCCATGATTAATTATCTCTGAGACCAACTATCAACAACTGGGGAAGATAGCTTCTCATCTTCATGAAGGAAATATCGTGAGATTTCCCAGAAGTATCAGGAGATGCTATGCCCACACAGAGGCCTCATTGGCTACTCAATGGCTACCTCCAGATTAACAGGCTAGCCTCCACCCCTACATTTCAATAATAAAATTAACATAAGCACATGACTGCCACAGAGGGTAAGGATGGATAGGAAAAGGTTGAAGACTTGTCTGAGTCCTGTCTCTTGGCAATAGGGAAGACTGAGGAGGTCAGATATGCCATCCCCAAGATGTCTATTGAAAGGTCACCTGTCTCAACAGCAGGGAAGGTATGGTGACAGATGCGCATTTCCCTTTCTCACACTCAGCCCAAAGTTCTTCTGCTTCTATTACTGTGGTGATGAATATTTTCAAACAGGATGGATTGTAAATAGAAGCACACAGATAACCTATTTCCAAATTATTCACCTTAATTTAGCAGAGAGGCATAATATTTTTCCCTGAGGAAAAATATTAATCATTTACTTAAATAAATTGTTGATGAAGATATAAAAGATCTAGAGACTAGAAGTTTGCATTCCTCTACTTCTTCTTAATTATTATCATTATTATTCCTCCTGTGATTTGTCCAATAGTTCCTCGAAAGGCCGTTGTGGGGAGAAGAGGGGGAAGAGTGATGGATAGCTCAGGCCAGGAAAGGTTGGCAGCATAGGGGTTCAGGTTGTGCAGCTAACAGCAAGATTAGCATGGTGAAACCACCAGGTACTTCATGAAAAGTACAAGATTTTCTACTCCTCCAAATATGTACAGACTTGGAAAACTGCAGGGCCAGTTATGACTTGTCCTGTAGAACTGCTGGGAGTCAGAATCCATGACAGTTAGTGAGTGAACCTGTCATGCTTCATGATGCAAATTGGCTTACCATGCTCAATTACAAGCAACCAGTGTGACTTTACTGAATGCCATGTCAGAAAAATTGGCTACTGGAAGTCAATAAGAAAGGACAGGATCCCCCTCTAGCCTCCATTGCACATGTCCCTATAAAGTCTCTGCCACAGCAGCTTCTTCATGGTAATCTCTTCTTAAATCCACTCTTCTTAAATCATGCTGACTTTCTTTCAGTGGTAATATCTTTCTCTCTGTAGTGCTTTAGCCCCTTGTGTTCCCTTTCTGGAAAATATTAGTGCATCATGGGTATTTCTTCCTGTCTTCAAAGAGCATCTCAAATGACAGATTCTAAGAAAAAAGTTTTTCTTTAAACGACTAATATAATGAAACATAAAACTTCACTGCAGCATTATTTTCCATTGCATCAGTCTCTTTGATATCTCTTCTGGTTTGGGGTTTTTGGTCTCTAAATTTCTGCTTATTTCATTGGACTAGGATCCATTTCCACTCTACTATCTATTCTCTCAGTCAGTTACTTTTTCATCCACAGTGTTTTTAATGTGAATCTAAAATAAGAAAAATCACAAATAGGTTCACTGAGACTATACAGGTGGGCCTCAGGTACAATGAGCTCCAGTCCTCTGCCTGTCTGTCACTCATATTTGTGACTGAGTCAAAAGAGTTAGCTATTGCTCAGAACTGGTTCCATGTCATCCAAAGTTCATCTTCTCGTGGTCTTTAATGTACAGTTCTATGTATAAAAAACATTGAAGAAGTACATCCAGATACACTAAAATATCTTGAGTATAATAGCAATATTGATAATGCATTATTGAATATTACAATTAGAACTCTTTTGTTATTATGAACCATTATGAACTTTGAATTTTTAATGTAAAAGACTTTGTGGGGGTGTTTCAAAGCTAAGAGATTGGGGTAACATAAGGGGTACTCATATAATCTCCTTAACAATTATTGTTTATTGTCTGTGCACACTGTAAAACACTTCGAGAAGGCAGAATGGGAAAACTGAAACATACATAGGATATAGTGTCTGTCCTTATAGGTTTTTCTTCTAATGTCAAATATATAAATAAAATAATTATGTATAAACACATAGCTTGGCCTCTCCAAACTAATGCCAATGAGATACTGAGTAAAAAATGTATGTGAAAAAGAAAATGAAATAAAACATATCATCTTTAGTTAATATAGTAATTAGAGACCATGAAAATTTAAATTATTCTCATCATTTATAAAGATAGCTTTAGAATTTAAACTCAAAATATGGAACCATCAATGGTCCTATGCTTCTTTTTCTTTAAAATATATATCTTGATACAAAAGAGAGAAGTGTACCCAATGCTTTAGGAAAACTAACAATTTCATTATTGTTAGATGCAGTGGAAAGACAATTCTTTAAAATGATTGGGGATGGATATTTGAATTAATTACAATTGAATGTCTTGGTGTGGCACCTACTGAGTTTCAGTTTTCCTGACTTTGGTGGTGTTTGTCACACTCTTACGGCAGTTTGAAACCTACTGTGTAATCTGTCAATTTCTTATGTTCTTGTGGCTTGCATATTTTTTTTAATGCTGGAAGCCATGCTACTGGTATTTCAAGTAACAACATGTTGACCCATACTGAACAGATGGAAGCAGGGATTTGGAATTAAGAAAAGAAAATGGAAGAGGAATGCATTAATCATGCTTGAAAGATTTTCCACTGAAAATGTCAAAGGGCACCTTAAAGAAACAAAGTATACTAATGAAATGAGAAAAACTTGGATTTAGAAAAGCAAAATATCACACCTTCAGTATAAATCAAGACTAACGAATGGGGAAAAGATCCAAACTTAGAGTAGTAGAAATATTGATGAATTTCACCGATAAAATAGTAAAAGACATAGGAAATCTCTAAAGAGGATGGAGGGAATACACACAACCACTGTACTAAAAAAAATTTGTTGAAAATCAACCATCAAAGAAGTATCAAATAATCAAGAAATGATGATGTTGAATCAAGAAGGCCAAGGAAAGACAGTGCCCTTGCAAATCTTTCAACAAACATATTAAGCAATGGAAACACTCATTCACATATTTAAAGAAATTTGGAAGACATATATCTATCCAATCTAATGTGATAGATCTATTTTAGGGCTCTTTCCCAACACATTGACTCAACAGTGCAGAAATCATTCAATAATGTCATTAATGTCACATGCTAGAAATTCTTGCTAAAGATAATTCAAAGTTAGTTAATGTAATACAACCATAGAGAGTTTCCAAGAATTCAATCTGTATTCAGAAGAGAACATGTCACCTGGTAATAACAATGCTGACATTATACTATTCAGAAGAGGACATGTCACCAGGTAATGACAATGCTGACATTATACAATTCTTGGTTTAAATAAATGAATATCAGAATGATGGTTGGCTCTTTGTGTTTATGGACTACACAAAGATATTGACCTGTGAAGAACATAATGAACTATGGATGATATTTCCCAGAATTGTAATGCCAGAACCCTTCACTGCATTTATTTGCAAACTGTATTTGAAGCAGATGAAGTTTTTCAAACTAAAGATACAGCATGATTTCAAATTAGGAATGTTTTGGGTCCCTCCCCCTCGGCTTGCCCCCTCCCCGCTTCCTCCACATGTGTTGGCAGTGAGCACCTCTTCTGTAACCACCTCTCACATTGTTTTCTGTTACTGATGTTTTGATAGAAGACAATACCCCTTGGTACATTCTAAAAAATATAGGAATGTTGTGCTTCATGGTTGTATCCTTTCATCATACATATTCACACTGTATGCCGAACAAATAATCTAAGAACCTGAACTATAGCAAGAAGAACTTGACATTAGGTTTCAGGGAGATGGATTAACAATCTGCTAGATTTGATAGCACAGGTTGGCTTGCTAAAAGCTCCAAGAGATTGAAGTCCTGCTTCAGCAAATCGAGACTGCAACTTTAGATTACTATGAATGAAAAATCAATATAAAACTAAAAAAGTGTTCATAATTTGACAAGTAAACAACAGCATCCTAATGGAGAAAAGATGTAAGTTTTCATGTATTTCAATTTTCTTTGATTCATAATTAATGTTCACAGAAGCAACAGTTGTGCAAACAGATCACTGTACCTTATTTACTTGCTGTTCCTATAGCTTCATCAAACTTGGATTTCATATGCTGAAAAACAGAAAAACATATGACATAACTTGAAAAGACTGACCTTTGATAAAAAAAAATGCCTCTGAGATACAGGCTAACAGAAACTAACAAAAATATTGAAAACCAGATCAAGTTAATATGGGGTCCAGGAGTGGCAGAGGAATTGGAGATGGTACACTAAAGAGCAAGTGATGTCCAGGAGTCTGGGAAAATTAAAAGGTTTAGAAACTGATTGTGTGGCGATTGTACAATACTGCTTGACAAGTTGATCTATGGAATAATAATTGTGTTATCTCCCAATGAATAATAAAATATACATGTATATATCTGTTTAATAGCCATGCTTAGGTCTGAGTGAGGGGGTGAATTCTTGGGGAGACTACAATGTCTGCCTGCCTACCTGCCTGCCTGTGTCTTCCTGTTAACCTTGCATCAGAAAATTAGGCACACATGTTATTTTGAAGTTTCAGTTTAGGAAGCAAAAAAATTAATTATGCTCAAGAATATATATTTTATTTAAGGTACAAAAAGGAAATAAAATCATTGCAATGGGCAAATCTGTTGTGTAATATTTTATAAGATGTCGAAGAGCACAGATGTTACTTCGATGAATAAAGCATACCTCATAAAAATCATGGTACTCTTAATTGCCTCGTATTGCACAATAAATAAGGGAGACTGAAAAGAACTGATGATCTGAGTTGCATTCTTGGTGATGAATATGCTAAATGATGAGGGACTGCCAAGAACAAAAAAAGAATTGCGGAAGAAATGAAGCCTCAACTCACATGATTTGGGCATAGTATCAGGAAAGACCAGTCCCTGGAAATGGCCAATATGCCTGGTATTACTGAAAGACCTTCAGTAAGATGAACTGACCCAGTAACTGTGACTGTAGCTCACATATTCCAATACATGTTCAGATGGTGCAAGACTGGCCAATGTTTCTTTCTCTTGTGGAGATGGTCAATATCAGAATTGAAGCCAACAGAGATTAGGGCATAAATAGGGAAGCATAAAAATATGCCCTCATTAATTAGTCCCATTACTAGCATCAGAAATAGTAGCAGCAAGGTCATTTCTTATAAAGGTGCAATAGTAGCAATCAATAGCAATTGCAGAAATCTCAATAAACTAGGTAGGGTGCTAATTTTATATAAAATTTATATAAAATTTCATTTGATCTTAAAAACTGACTTTGAAAGTAGATAAGGAAATGTGTTCTATTTGTTACATAAGAATGCAGACACTCAAAGTAGTCACATTACTTTTGAATTTTTATGCTCTATGAGTTTTAACTGTAGAAGTACAAATGGAATGATTTTCTAATGCAAACTCGGTAATCATTCCCTCGATAAGTTATAATGTTTTACGTTGACATATTTTATATAATTAATACATTTAAGTTTATTGCATTTTTCCACATTTTATTTGTGAAAATTATTACTGAAAAATTAACTTGATATTTTCCTTTGCAGAATCAATGCTCTTACCTTTCAGAGCAGCTCCCATCAGTGTCTCGCCTGATGAAAGTAGATCTTAATATTGATTTTTTTTCTGTATAAAACATTGTGGGGGAAATAAGAAAAGCGTGAAAATAAGTAAAGACTTGCAGTTGAAAGTAGGTCAGAGAATGAGCTGGAAAACACTGAAGTAACACTGTTAAAACAATAGTCTTTTGTCATTTTAAGAAAGAAAGTGTCACTTCTTTATTTTTTCAGAAGCCAAAACAGTAAGCATGAAAACGGTAAAAGTTAGATGTTTTAGAAGTATGTTAGCTCTTTTTCATTATAGGGTCACTATGCCATAAAAGGATTATTATATATAAATGCATACATATATATCAAAACTTTTAAACTAGCACACGCTTACACATAGTATCATCTTTTGGGTATTTATGACTGAGTTGTCATGTATTTGTAAACTCCAGTTTATTTTGTTTCTTTTTAACACTTAATATGTTGTCTGGGTTCTGTGTTCTGATTCTCTCTGTCTCTGTCACTCTCTCTATATACACACACACACACACACACACACACACAAACACATAGAATTGCACCTTTGGCTTTACTTTTAACTTATAAATTATTCACTATTTTTTCCAGGATGGTCTTTGAAGGTACTAGACTGAGAATAACTAAGCAAAAATTTTATGGCAGAAGGAATGATTTTCTTTCTCATGAATTTGAGATAGGAAACTTTAAAGGCACGGTTTTATCCTTTCAGAATGTGCTTTGACCCCGTGATACGTGGCATAAAATTATGAAGACACCGAGGTTATGCTGACATCCTCCCTTGAAAGTGATATACTTTGTTTTACTTCTTCATATTTCTGAGACTACAAGATCAGTGGTTTTTCAAATTATAACCCAGCTTTGTAATTAAAATAATAATTAGCATTTTCAAGTGTTTCTCAATAATAGAATGTTGGCCACTTCTCTTCTAAATATAACTAATTGTCAATCAATGTAGGTGTGCATGTGTGCATGTATATGCAAGTGTAAATGAATCACCTTATATTTAAGGGTTATAAATATCATTATTATGCTAAATTTCAATAAACAATTTTTAAATGTTATTTTTCTCTTTTTGGAGTTATAAGTACAAGATTACCTATTAATATGACATCTGCTTATATTCTCTATCTATCAATTTGTTGGACACAATTTAAAGAACATATATAGGTGAACTTTATATATATATGTATATATATTATCTTACCAAAGTAATTTTATGGTCTTACATAAGGAAACATAGTATTTTCAGCATTCTCATCTGCCTACAAAGCAGGAAAATGAATAAGGAAGGCAGAAGAACATATGCATATAAATGAGAATGTTGGGGAAGGAGATTGAGTTTACTATGGACAAGTGGAAGACTTCACAAATCTGTCTCAGAAGAAGTACAGCCAGAAGGTTCCTTAGCAGGAAGGAGAGCAAGAGTTCATTTTCCTCACTTTGCACTTGCTATCAGGAGGGTTCATTCCCTCACAAAGGAAAACATTCTTAGAAAAATGACAGAAAAGTTAAAAAGAGAAAGATACTCCACATAATGGATCGACCCAGCAGTTCAGCAATGGACTGACTAATAGAGAGTATATATCATAAATATGGCTCAATACCAGGCATTGCTTTAGGTAGTGACCAACAAAATATGCTATAAATGTAAGCTAATTACTCTTGAAAAGCATGAGCTTAAAGAACTCCAGAAATATCCTTTTTTCTATTGTATAAAGGATCGCTTTTAGTTGCAATATGGTTCTTGCCAATTTTCCTTTCTTCAAAGGTATAGCAAGTTTATTTAAGTCTTTTCTTATTTTGGTAGACATGTATCTTTCAATCCGCTAAATGACATGGCAACAAAGTATAGCATACATATACAGAAGTCACTGTAAGCTTTGTGTAAATATATAGGAAATAGATGACAGTTGGAAAATAAAATGTCATCAAAGTTTTTCAATGGTTGAAAGAGTCTAGATGTAATGTATGTTGGACATAAATTATTGACACTAGTAGGAGGGAACGAGGTGTCAAAAATTTGATTATTGTCATTCAGAGTTATAAGTTGCCCCTGAACCCTAGGGACACTATGCACAACAGAACAAAACACTGAACAGTTCTGTGGTATCTTCACAATGATTCTTAAGACTAACTTCATTGATGCAATCACTGTGTCACTCCATTTCATTGATGGTCTTTCTCATTTTCTCTTCCTTTCCACATGATGTCCTTCTCCAGAGACCAGTCCCTCCTGATGGTCCAAAGAATGTAAGAGACAGTCTTGCCATCCTTGCCTTACTTTTTCCAATACAGATTGCTTTTTTTTTCCTTTTAGCAGTCCACAGAACTTTCAGTGTTCTTTTCCAGCAGCACCATTTCCATGCAAAATTTACATCAAGAGATGACAATGACAACCACAGGTAAGGTCACTACACTGATAGGAGATCCTATCATTCTGACACAACTGGTTGTTGGTGTCAATTGACAGAGCAACCAGAGATACCAGAAAGAGTAATAAAGGACTTGAACTTAATTCATGGAATTAACAACAGGAAAATAATGATCTTAGGGACCAACAGGGTGACTGCTATTTATCTTTTGTGTTAGGTAGCTACCAACTAAATATGCTGTAAATATACACCAATTGCTCTAGAAAATCATGAGGTTTAAAGAACTCAGGAATATCTTGATATGTCTAATGTATATTTAGGTTTAAATTGTTCCAGGAAATAATCCAAGGATAAAAAGAAAAAGGAAAAATGTAGCCAAGAACAATAGGTTATAATAATGAAAATAGTATGAAAAAGAAAGAAAATATCAGAAATATAAAATAGAGAAACAATTACATATTAATAAATAATTTCAAACTTATTTTATAACTTTAAAGTAAGAATACTGGGAAAAGAATAATCCCATGTACCATTAAAAATAAAGACATTCTATAAAAATAAACAAGCTCATGGGAAATTTCCAATAACTAATATTTATTAATTCTCTCATTTCTTCTACTGATTCAGTTAACACCATTCTTTGTATAATATTTGACATATCCCTGGAGAGGAATATAAAGTTTAGATTTGCAGATATGACATGACAACTTACATGTTCTTCCAACTGTAACATAATGGAAGCAGTTAGGTCTCGATGAACTGTAGGCTTGTGAGTGCATATCTGAAATATTTTACTCATGACTTCTATTATCCTGGGGAGCAAATTGCTACAAGGATAGAATATTCGTGAAGCTAAAGGTGTTTGGAAAATAACTGCAGGGAAGCTTATCTATCTCGTAAAGTGGGAAGAAGAAACCTAATGCCATCTTCAGGTGATATTAATTAAACTTTAAAGTATCTAGAAACCTGGTATATTATATATTATTATAATTTTAATGATATTATTCTAAGCTTCTCTTTTTTACATTATATTTCCCCCTAGGAATTTTTACCATTTGCATTGTGTTAATTCTACTTAAATTAAACTTTAGCTTTTCATTGCCTCATTGACTAGCCATCTGTAAGGAATGTCAAATCAGACCACTGGTTGGAATATAGACACAACTGCTATAAAGACATTGGCTCAGCACAGTAAATGCAGACAAAGATTCCGCATCGAGGCTAGAAACAAATGAGAGGATTCTTAAAAAAGCTAAAGGCAATATATTTGGCATGTGTCATTTGCCAAATAGATGCCAGCGACATACTCAAATCAGAGTCAAAGAAGGAAAATAGATGTAAAAGGATATATTCAGGGATTTTCAGACTTTGGATAAATTAACAAATAACCAGCATTGAAGAGAATATTGAGGTAATGTGAGCATAGTTTGGGATATCCTTAATTATTCTGTGATTCTTGTGTGTTTCCATTAATGTCTCTTAATGGTTTTTAAAGAAATATTAGCTCTTGTAATTCTACAGAGTATTTGACAATTCCACTGTACTTGTTTGTTTATTTTTTAACAATCTTACTGGCATATTAAGAAGAGTTGCACAGGCATGAACCTGCATGATACTCTCGCTCATAAAGAAAATACATAAGGTATGAGTGCTTAAGCAAAATGTGACGAAGAAATTAGATGATGCCTGACTAGCTGACAGGTTGGTGCCTGGGATCTTAATTGCTTATTTCCAAATAAACATCAACGTAAGTGAGAGGTCAACTAAGTCCACATGGAAAAAAACCCGCGACCCCAATATTAGAAATTATATAATACAAAACCAAAGGCAGGCATAATATCAGGGTTTAAGCTGTGAGAATCTTTATTCGGTGTCCAATTTTTACAATCACATGAGGCCATTGGCAATATAGTGCCTAACATCAGGTCCATCTTAGTCTTCAAATGAACATCCCTGCTTTTCAATACTCTTAAGAGTTCATCTGCTGTGGATTTACTGAACACAACTTCCTTTTTTAAGTTTTTATAGCTCTTTCCCTTTAGCATTGATTGTAGATCCAAGAAAGACAACATCTTTAACAACTTCTATTTTTCTTAAATTATCTTGATGCTATCTATTGGTTCAGTAGAATATTTTAGTCTCCTTAATGTTGAGTCACAATCCTAACGAAAGACTCTAATCTTTTTGATCCTCAGCAAGCATGACTAAGTATCTCCCATTACCCAGTTGGTTAATCAGTCTTCCTCCAGTCTGAGCCACATTTCTTTCCTATAATCCAGGATTTGCTCAGCATACAGATGTAATAAAAATGGTGAAAGGATACAACACTCATGGGCACCATTCTTGATTTTTAATCCATTTTAATCCTTGTTCCTTTATCATACCTGTCCCTTGATCCAAATACAAGTTCTTCAGGAGCATGATGAAATATTCTGGAATTCTCAGTCTTCTCAAGGTTTTCCATAGTTTGTTAATTATCCACCCAAACAGTTAAGTCCCTTGGAATCGTCAATAAAACAAAAATATACATCTTTCTGGTATTTTCAGCTTTCAGTCAAGATCCCTCCACATCAGCAATGATATCCCTTGACCCACATCATCTTTTGATGCCAACCTGAACTTCTGGTAGTTTCATGTCAATGAGCTGTTAAAATCCTTAATGCATGATCTTTAGCAAAATTTTACTTGCATGTGATATCACTGGTATTGCTACAGTTTGAACATTCTGTTGGGGTACCTTTCTTTGAAATGGGCACATGTATGGATGTGTCCCAGTCAATTGGCCAGGTAATTGTCTTCCAAATTTCCTGGCATAGACAAATGAGTGTTCCGAGTGTTTTATTAGCATATTGAAGCACTTGAATTGATATTCCATCAATCCTGGAGCCTTGATTCCAACTAACTATTTCAGAGCAGCTTGAATGCCTTTCTTTAGTACATTGACTGTTGCCCATATGACATCTCCTGAAATGGTGAACTGTCGATAAGTTCTCTTTGATACCACCACTCTGTGCACTTTTGCATTTTAAAATATCTTTTGGGATACATAAATATTTTACTCATAGAACCTTTTAAGATTGCAATTTGAGGCTTGAAGTTTTCTTGAGATCTTTCAGCTTAAGTTATGCTGAGTGTGTTCTTCCCTTCGGGTTTTTTGAATGTAAGTTTTCACTTATTTTGTTACACAATATAATAGAGATGTTTATCATGTGCAAACCATAGCAAAATAGTTATGGAAAGTATATTTTTCTTGTTCTTACCATATAGATCAATGTATAAGCCAAGTTTTTTTCAACATAGTTTTAATGCAGTGTTGGGGTAATTTAGGTGCCTCTGCTGATATTCCGGTCAGCTCACACTTGAGTACACATGGTAGGTATTATTGAGTTGATTCAGAATCATAACATTGCTCTATCTATGCTAGAACAAACACTAGTTAGTCTTGAGTAAGTCTCAAAATAGCTGTAAGATGTGAGGCCACAATTGTAGCCAGCATCTTGTTATCCCACTCCAGGAGCTGGACCCCTACAAAAATATGATCAAAATAGATAAGATGAAATCTCAACATGTTAACTTCTAAAAAACATTGCAATTATATTTCTTTAAATATAAATCTTTTTATTTTTCTGGCTGTTTTTGCTGTAGTTTGGTGCTTTCAAATGAGGTCTGAATCATATCAACAGTGTACAACAAAAGGAAACACTGCCCTGTGCCGTCTTCACAGTTGTTATTATTTTTGATCCCATCAATGCAGCCACTATGCCAATCTATCTTGTTGAAGGTCTGCCTCTTTCTCTCTGGTTCTCTAGTTTATTAAACAAATAGCCCTTCTCAAGGGACTGATTTCCCTGATGAAGTGTGCAAAACATAAGAGAGTCTTGCCATCCGTGCCTTTAAAGAACTTTCTAACTGTACTTCTGTCAAGACAGATTTGTCTCTCCTTCAATGAAACATGCAATATTCTTTTCCAGTACAACTGTATCTATTTTTCTTTGTCTTTTCTAATTCAGGATTCTGCTTTCATGTGCATCTGTGCTATTGAAAACACCATGACTTGGGTCAGGCACTCTTCAGACTTCAAAGTAACATTCTTGCTTTTCAACACTTTGAAGAGGTCCTATGTAGCAGATTTAGTGAATGCAAGACATCATTTAATCTCTTGAAAGCTGCTACCATGAGCTTTAACTGAACAAGTGACACAAAATCCTTGAAAGCTTCATTTTTTTCACCTGATGTTACCAACTGGTTCAGTTGTGATGATTTTGGTCTTCATTAAATACAGTTGCAACCTGAGGCTGCAATCCTCGATATTCATCAGGATATATGCCAAGTCCTCCTACCTTGAAGCAACAAGGTTGTGTCACCTGAATATCTCAGGGATTTCATAAGCCTTACTCCAATCCTAATGCCACAATCTTCTTCATAGAAGCCAGCTTCTCTAATTATTTGCTCAGAATGCAGATTGAATAAATAGAATGAAAGGATGCAACCCTGGGGAATACCTACCCTGATTTTAAACCAAGCAGTGTGTGTGTGTGTATGTAAGTGTGTATGTGTGTGTATAAATATATATATATACATATATATTTGCTTTGTTCACACACTGACTCGATTCATGCATTGATTCTCTAGGGTACGATGCAGTGTTCTGAGATTCCCATTATCTCAAGCCTGAATATAGTTTATTATGGTCCACATAGTAGAATGCCTTGCATAATTATCAAAATGCAAGTGAACATCTTTCTGATGGGTATTCTCTGCTTTCAGCCAAGATTTCTGACATTATCAATGATATTCTTTGATCCATGCCCTTTTCTGAATGTCTTGATGTCCCCTGTCAATGTATTAATGCAAACATTGTTGGATGAGCTTTAGAAAAAACTTTACTTGCATATGATATTCATGATATTGTTCATAATTTGAGCATTCTGATGGGCAGCCTGTCTTTGAAACAGATGCCAATAAGTTGGCCATGAACCTGTCTTCCAAATGTCTTAGCATAGGTTAATAAGTGTGTTTAGTTATTTGTCACCTTCTGAAACATTTCAAATGGTATTCCATCAATTCTTAGACTCTTGATTTTGGCTAATGCTTTCAGTGTAGTTTGAATTTCTTCTTTCAGAATATAAGTAATTTGGCTCTTGCTAATAATATGCTACCTACTAAATGGTTGAATGTCAGATTGTTCTTTTTGGAACAGTGCTCTTGTGTAGTCTTTTCATCTCTTCTGATGGTTCCTGCATTATTCCATATATTTCCCACAGTCTTTTAATATTGAAACCCAAGACTAGTACGTTTAATTTATTTCAGTTAAGGATATGCTGAACAAGTTTTTTTTTTTCAAAATCCTAGGTCTTTGCATATGTCATTATAACATTTTACTTTGTCTTCTTGAGCTGGGCTTTGAAATGTTCTATCCAGCTCTGAAACTTTATTGTTTATTCCTTGTCTCTTAACTACTCCACATTTTTAACTGTTTTCAGAGTCCTCTTTCATCTTTTCCTTCTTTCCTGTCTTTTAAATTTCTTTTGTGTTTTTCATGAATAATATTCTTGATATCGTTCCATAGTTGATCAGATTTCTTTTTCCTTAATATTTAATATTCTTGAAATTCAAGATGCTCTTGAAATTCAAGCAGGATAAGTTCAAGATCTCATTTTGGCTCTCGTGGACTTATTTGATTTTTTTCAGCTTCAACCTGAACTTACAGATAATCAATTTTTGATAGTCAGCTCCTGGCCTCACTTTAGTTACTGGTATTCAACATCTCCATTCCCTCTTCTCACAGATGTATTCAATTTTATATTAAGCCTGGTGAAATCCACATACACAGGTAACTTTCATAGTGTTGAAAAAGAGGTAATTGTTATGAACAAGTCATTGTTCTTGAAAAATTCTATCATGTAATCTCCAGTTTTGTTTCTATCACAAGTCTATGATGGTGGTTACATGATGTTATGCAAACTTGAATTTGTATAAAAGTGTAAGGGTGGAGACCAACCTTCCAATCAAATAACAGCCTGATGATACCTCTGTGAGGGTGTAGCTTTCTTATGAAAAGGGAAAGGGGAATCTTTTTTCTTTTGACACTGGAATCTGCTTGCTCAGCCTCTGATGCCAGTCCTGAGAGCTGCAAGCACCCTGCAATGTTTGCATCCACTGTGGAGATGCCTGACTGTCCCCTGTAGCTGTATGTGAGTCACCATTCTGCATCACCTCCATACAGCTATGTGAGGGTGCGGAAGGACTGGGAACTGAGCAATGAGCTCACACTTGAGTTGGACTGGACTGGAATGCCTCCCTGAGATATAATTATTAATGATATAAAGCTCTTTCTCATGCCTAGATCAGTGTCTTATACATAGTGGGATGTGTTTCTCTAGACAACCTGACCTAATACAGCCATTTCCCAGCTATTGTTCCTTCTTCCTTGTTCTCGATTTTTGGATTTCTGCTGTCAATAATTATCAATGCATTTGATTACATGTTTACAAATTTCCAACTGGAGACATTCATAAAACTCTTCAATTTCTTCATCACTAGCTTTGATGGTTGGTCCATAAAATTCAATGGTGATCATATTGATTGGATTTCCCTGGAGTTGTTCCTATGATAGACAGAAAGCTTCTTTTTAAATGTGTATACGATGCCATTTTTCTTGATTATTTCATTCCCCCCATAGTAAACTACATGATTCTCTTATTCAAAATGGTCACCATCAATCCAATTGAAGAATGCCAACAATGTTGATTTTTATATATTCCATTTAATATTTGACAATGTCCAATATTGCTAGATTCAAATTTTATACCATCCAAGTTTCTATTAGTAATTACACCTTTTAGTTACTTCATCTCACCTTTCAAGCTTCTAGGCTTCTATTTTGACATTATTTTAGGCTCCGTTATTCACTAGTCATAAGGTTTGTGTGGATAAGTCAGCAGAAGTTGACTGCCTGATTATTGTTCTTATCTGTTCTGAACCTGTAAGCTATGTTGAAAGCAAGCCAACACATCTGGGCCTGCTGACACTTAAAGTGCCTACTGTATAGAGTCGAACACCATAGCATCACACAATCTACTTAATACATCAAATTAATGGAATGGTGAAAAAAATACCTAATGACAGGAAACTAATAAAAATATGACTGTTGGTATATTTTCAAGTCATCAGACAACCACGCCAAACCATATATTTTCCATACATTTATCACAAAGCAGACAAGTTATTTCACAACTTCTTATTCAAATCTCACTAGAAACACTTGTAGGAGGGATTGTACTAAAGGAGAAGCGGACTTGTGCTGGGCTGACAGGAGCTTCTGTTGTATGCATTTTTCTCCCTGGGCAAGTGTCGAGTCACTCGCTCTGAGTTTGTACACCCACTGAAGTCACCTGAGAAGGTTCTTGCTGGTCACAATGAATTTTTTCATAAAAGCAGCTGTCTTTGAACCTATTCTTTTGCTGTGGCCAATTTCAGAGAGCAACAGGTGGCTGGGAAATTTTGTTTCCTGCTCAGGGAAAATGCCTGAGAAATTGTTATGATGTTGAACACAGTTTACAAAGACAATGCTATGGGAAAAACTCAAGCGTACAAGTGATTTTTCTCCTTTCAAAATAGGTGAAATATCAATTGATGACAAACCTCATTCCAGATGTGTGTCAACATCCCAAACAGATAACAATGTTGACTCATACTGCACTTGGCATTGTTCCAACTGCTAATCAAGCTTTCCATTTAGAGGTTCTGAAAGATTGTGGAAAAGCATGCAACCAAACAATGCCTGATTTGTGGCAGACGGGGGACTGGTTTCGCCACCACAGCAAAGCACCTACTCGTGCAGCCATCTCAGTGTGTCAATTTGGGGCAAAAATCACCATGACTCTCTTGTCCCACACATCGTACTCATCTGATCTGGGTCCATGCAATTTGCTTTTATTTACACGAATAAAGAAGAATATGAAAGAACAGCAATTTGATGTCATAGAAGAGATGAACAACAACAACAACAAAAAGATGGAGGTGCTATCAGCCATCCAAACAGATGAGTTTGAAAAATGTTTCTAAAAATGGAATCTCTGATCTGACAAATGTATTAAGTGCAATGGAGAATAGTTTGAAGGTGATAAGGTTGTTTTGTAAAAACAAACAAAAATTAAATACATAGGTCTGAAAAAAAGTGGTTTGTTTTTTTTCAGTACCCCCTTTTATGGGGGTGTATGATCCTCTTCCTTCTCTGTAGCTGACCCAGAGGCTTTGTAGTGAGAAAAGAAATAAGATGATGAATTACCCTGCAGCTCACAGTGAACCTTGAGTGTATTCAGACTGAGATTTCAAAAAGCATATACTACATAATATGTACTGTCAAATAGTTAATCCTAGAATGACTTGTATTTCTCACTCAGTGATTTTATTAAATTTTGTTATTTGAATTAAAATTTTATTTACCTGTCTTCTAATCACATATAGAAAGAATAAATTATATGGAAATGAAAGAGAGGGTGAGGATATACCCCAAATATCTCCTAGACCAGCCATACTTGATGGCAGGTGATTAGCCCTACAGGTTCTCATGTCAGGTTCCCTGGAGCAAGTCCTCTGGGCAGGCTCTCTATAGCACAGCACCTTCCAGAAATCCTTCTTTAAGCATGCTATATAAGTCTAAATCCAGTTTCAGTCACTTAGTTCTTAATGTTGAAGTGAAGATTGAAAAAAGAATTTAAACAATGAATCCATGTAAAAGCAGAGCACTGCCCAGAACATAATAAACACTCAATAAATGTCTATTTAATTCATCTTGCAAATGTAAAAATAAAGGTCATCTATAAGTTTTCTTCAACTAATCTATGAAATACTAGCAGCTATGAAATTACTGTGCTATAAAAGAAATATTTTAGAATCAGACTTAAATTTTCATTATTTATATGAATTTCAATAGAGAGCAGCAGATGGTATATCATTGCCATCTTGATAGATAACTAACTTATTCAGGTTATATTAAATATCCTTATGAAAGACATCCTCAAAAATTGTATATGCTCCATAAATGGATATTTCCTTTATAAAAGTAACTCTTCAACCTTTTTCCAAATAATCATTGCAAATCTATTCTTGTGTGCAAAAGACACTGATATAGATGTAATGTCTGAGACTGGAATAACTGGATATATTAAAAAGCATTGATTCTAATTCTTATAAAAACGATCTTTTAAAGATCACTGGATATTGCTTGAAATATAAAGTTCAGGACTGGTCTTTTGCCTTCCATATCCACTCTTTCTCATTTTGTCTCCTTGTCCACTGTGATCTTCGTGATGACAGGCCATCTGGAGTACACTCAGTGGACTCTTTTCAGCCTGAAGTAATTTCATTATTTAGACATCACAATTTTTGGTGAAATATGTTCACTGGTAGAATGTTTATCACTATTGTAAAAGCTTACTATGTTGTACAATACTTTCTGAAATGTATATCATGCATTAAGGAGTCCTTAGAATCTTCCTATAATAAAATTGAATGCATACATGATAAGGAGGGCTGCCTGTGATTGTACACTATGTATATCACTTGAGGAATTGATGCATCAATAGTTAATTCCATGTTATATATAATCATATCTGTTTTATCAGTTGCTGACTCAGTGTAAAATACTGTCCTAATCATCACTTATTTTGTATAGCAACCCAACCACTATTATGTAGAGAACATCTTTTTTTTATTATCCTTATCTATTATTTTCTTTTATTGAAGAAAGGATAGAGTTTTTGGTGGAATTTTGATGAATTATTGATATCCGTGTATCATTTAGAGTGATTGTGGTGGCATTTTAAAATAACACAACATTCATGTGTAGATTTGTTCATAAGAATAGAGAGAATATTCAATATTCAAAACCACAATCATTCACCTTTATTACATACAAGAACAAAATATCAAATAGAAATATCACTATCCTTTTGTAGTTTTGGCTATGTTTTACTTGCTTTTACTAAAATAACAATGTAGATGTCAGGATACCTTTTAAAATTCTACTTTGTAATAATGAACATATTTAATTTGGTTTCAGTTTTGCTTTCAAATAGGTAAATGTTTTGTGATACTCCAATGTAAATTATAATAAAAGATTTTAATTATTTGAGTTTTAAATTTAGTAAGATAGTAATATTTTTAAACACCAGGCCCAAGCTATTTTGAGTTATGGAAACACACATGTAATTTAGAGTTACATATGTAGTAATATAGATATGTAGATAAATTACAGATCAAGATTGAAAAATGCTAAAAAATATAATTGGCAAAATTACTTACACTATGAATTATTCTTTTGGGGGGGGGGGGCGCATCACTGCCCTCTGGTAGTAATGGGAGCTACCCAGCACTGCTCCTGAGAGCTGCCACTGGATTTGAACCACCAAGCCCGCAGGCCGCAGTCCCGCATTCAACCACTTATGCCACCAGGGCTCAACCCCAAATATGGATTATTCTTGAGGATAGTATTTATTTCTTAATTTCAGCATGGTTAAAGAAATTGATTAATATTGCTTGTATGGTCTAAAGGAAATTATCACAGAATGAGATTAGCCAATGCGCTTTATTTCTAAAGTTACATTCAGAAGAGAAGTGTAAAATAAAGATCACCAATAATTTTTCACCTTTTTTTCCTTCATAAATCACTGGCTGATATATAGCTTTACCCATACTATATAAATGTCAGAACTAGAAAATAATATATGTTACAACTAAGGTTTACTTAAGAATTTAGTCTGTCAGAAAACTATTTATAACAGTGGAAATATGAATTTAGAAGCTTAATATGATCACACAGAAAAAGGTCTGAGACTGATTGTAGAATATCATATCAGTTGATTATGTGCAAGTTCAACTTGGACATAAAGAAACTGAAATAAATTCAAAAGAGCTAAAGTACAGCTTCAGTATATGCCATCTGAATTTAGAGGTAATTTTAAAAAATAGATTTCCTCCCTTGAACACTAATGACAAAAAGACAGATGAATTGTGGGAATCATTCATGGAGTTTTGCCAAAAGAAACTTTCAAAATTGCAATGCAAGGCTAGAATATAATTTGAGTTCATTTGATTTCATATCTATTGACCACGTTTCTAACATCTTAGGCTTCAAATTCTAGGGCCTCGCATATTTCATTATAATGTGTGCCATTGTTTTCTCCAGCTGCCCTTTGAAATTTTCTATCTCAATCCTTGATTTCACTCTTTAGCTACTCTACAATTAAGAGGAGGGTTCAGAGCATCTTCTGACATTCACTTTGATCTTCCCTTCTTTCCTCTCTCTTTTCTAAATGCTTTCTTCATAAATGGTGGTCTTGATGTTCTCCCACAGCTCAGCAGGTCTTCTGTCTTTGGTGTCCAAGCCACCAAATCTGATCTTAAGATAACCTTGAAATTCAGGTGGAATGGACACAGTGTAGCATGTTGGCTTCTGTGGACTTATTTTAATTTTCTTCTGCTTTATACTGAACTTATATATGGGCAATCTATTATCTCTTCCACTCTCAACCCTGGATATGGCAATAGTGATTGCCTTGCAAACTTTAGACATACTGTGAGGAGAGACCCATCCCTGAATATAATGTTAGGTCAAGAAAAATGACAGTGAAAAAGAGGAAGGCCCTGAAGGGGATGGGTTAACACTGTGGCTGCATTAATATGCTCAGACATAGGAAGAATTGTGAAAATGGCATAGAGCAAGGGTCTGAGAAGCGATTTAGGATTCTGTTTTAGATGCTGATATTGAGCTTCTTCATCATTTTTTCCCATAGAGAATATCAATTTAATTTCTGTTATTCTGCTGGAGTTCACGTATATAGTCACTTTTTGTATTGTTGAATAAAGGTATTTGCTATGCGTGAGTAATTGGTGTTGCAAAATTCTACCATGAGATCTCCAGCATCATTGTTATCACCAGGCCCATATTTTCCAATTTCTGTCTCATCCTCTTAACATCATAATTTCATATTTCAGCCGTGCCTTAATCAATGTGCCTTAATCATATGTTCCATCAATTCCTGACAGAAGCCTTTGTGCGTGTTCGTCAACTTCTTCATTGTGTGCTTTTGTGGCTGTCGTAGGAAAGGAGCAAGGGAAGACTGTGTGGTTTTACATCAGGGAAAGTGTGCTCTCGCCATATTTGTCCAATCTATGTGCTGAGAAAATCATCAGGGAAACAGGTTCAGATGAAGAAGAAAGTGGCATCAGGAGTGGGGAAAAGTTTATTAACAACATGTGATACACAGACGACACAACCTTGCTTGCAGGTAGTGAGAAATACTTGAAGTCCTTACTGACGAAGAGCAGGAATTTTAGCCAATAGCATGGAATACAACTCAATGTAAAGAAGACCCAAATCCTCACAACTGGACCATAGTAAAATCTTGATACATGAGGAAAAGTGTGATGGTGGCAGATATTTTGTCTTGCTTAAATCTACAATCAATATACATGGAAGCAGCAGTCAAAATCTCACAAGAAGTAGTGAACTATTTAAGTGTTCCCTGGACCTCTTTAGAGGGTGGAAGAACAAGCATAGTATTTTGAGGACTAAGTTGTACCTGATCCATAACCTGATATTCCCCTTGTATCATATACATGTGAAGGTTAGGAATGTAATAAGGAAGATCATAGAAAAAATGATGACTTTGAATTGTGATCCTGTGAACATATACATGGAAAGGCCCATGGACTGCAAAAAAGACAAAGTCATCTTTGGAAAAATTAAGGCCAGAATGTTCCTTATGGTCAAGGATGGCAATAGTAAGCTTCTAGCAAACTTCAGAAACACCGTTAGGAAAGACCAGTCCCTGGACATGGTGTTTGGGCAAGGAAAGGGACAGTGAAAAAGAAGAAGGCCCTCATGGGTTTGGGTTGACATTATGGCTGCATTCATAGACTCAGGCATAGGAAGAGATGTGAAGATAGCATAGGGTAAGGCTGTGGGAAGGAAAGGCTCTTGGAATTTAAAGAGAATGAATCACTATGATGAAGGTGAAGATGTTGATCCTAAATACGGACAACTATGTCTGTGAAGCTAAGTTGGACACAGAGTTCCAAGAAACTATGATCTTGCCATATAGCTATTTGAGGATCCTTGAGAATATATAAATGATTTAAATGCTATCACTGAAATCCTGGGTACTAGCCCTTTCTGGGATATATGAAAAAGAGTTCAGACTCTAGAAATTGACTAAAAGAAAAAGTATCATTACAACTCAAACATATGAAGGTTTGATATGAGGAATATGCATTCGCTTTTGTGGGTCTTCTATTTTTACTCTTGGTGATGACAAAACTGTGAAACAGAGGAAAAATGAAGGGACCGGGTGGATGGAGGAGAGTGAAAACCACTTCATACAATATTAAGAAAAGACAGTGCATACTGGTGTTGACCACCAATAGAAAGAAGTGTTTCCATGGCCACATGTGGGCAGCAAATGGATATTTGGGGTAAGCAAAGAACCAGTCTCATATGTTCATTTACCTGGGTATTTGCGAGTGTAAGTAGTGTTAAATTGAGCACAATTGAGACATTTCTTTTGGGAAGTTGTGCTTCTGACAGAAATACAGTAATAGAAGATATGAGGCAACCTACTCCTCTGAAAAATACCATCTCAGATATGAAAACAAATGCAATCTTTTGGAACTCTTTGGAAGCTTTTATTTTTACTGCAGCCAATTGAAGATGATACTCTTGATATATGGACGATGGACACTTCTGTGTTGGAGCATATGGGTCATGTGTGTACAGTTCTCGATGTGATTGCTTTCTCAGTGAGAAGAAGTTTATGCCTAATAACTCTGATAAGTCTATTCGAATCTTTCCTGTGGACAACAGTTGAAGTAGGGAAGCATACCACACAAAGGGATTGCAGCATGTCAACCCTGTGAAGTGGACTTCTGACAACAGGCTCACTATGTATAGGTCTAATGAAGTGAGCCTTCCCTTGTGGAAAACTTCTGAAAACACCAGTGTGCTTTCATCACAAGAAAAGGCAGCCAAGGATAATAATCAGAAATTGAAGGAAAACATCAATTGAAGTTTCAACATCAAAAATTGAAGTTTCAATATCACCCTCAGGTAAAATGGGTAGCTCCCCAACAGCATCTCTCAGAAGCCATCCATAGTCAGAGTCTGGATCAGTGAGTCATGAAAGAAGCACCTCTTCAAAAAGAAGTGAATAGATGTAAACATAATGGGTTATACAGGGTTCTCTAGAGAAACAAAACCAGGACACTTAAGATAATATGTATGATATATATCATGAAGGAATGTAGCAGCTAATCAATCCACACAGTGGTATAGAGAGCTAACTTCAACTCACTTCCATGAAACAGTTTATATGCTAGAAGTTCTTCAACTCATAACTCATGAGGGCTGCTTGGTCCAAGGTCAAGGAATCAGACAGCTGAATCTTCTGTAGGACAATGCAAGCAGTCTGGCCAGAGGCAGTAAATATCCAATGGGTCACCCACATTCAAACAAATGGTGGGATCTAATAGTTCCAAGCTCAAGTAATGCATGCACCAGGAGCATGACAAAAAGAGGTCTTGAAGGTACCTCAAGCTTTAGAGACACAATCCAGGGGTTGGGTGTCCCATTAGCAGTATAGCTCCTAAGCTGAAGCAGAGAACTAGCTAAGGCAACTGCACACTGAGGCAAGCATCAGAGAATGACAGAGGGAGAAGAAGAGAAGTGTGTTAGGCTTTCTGAGTCATTTAGCTCTTTGCCCACCAATCAAACTGTGATCTTATTAATCCTGTATGTTCTTATTGCCCAGGTTGGCATAATAAACTTACTAAACATAGTAAGCTTGGCTCTGTGCCAAATTTATCAGAAAATGAATAACATCATGGCTATTGTGAATAGTAATTAGTACTAATATTACTCTTGATATCTAGGTATCTTGTTCTGTTGTGATATGTGGACTCTGGTTGAATAAGCAACAGATAGATTTTTTTGTATAAGTTTTATCAGTGCTTACTTCGGCCTCTTTGAAAAACACCCCTTTAAAGGTAATCCAATTGCTAAGATTATCCAACATATTTCCTTGATTTGCTTTCTTCTTTCTTTGAATAATAAAATATTCACAAACTAAGTTCTTTTTGCTGTTTGGAATGTGGGTTATGCTTTTTCTGACCAGTTATGTTTGACGCTAGGCATTTAAATTGACATTCAAGACCAAGCACCTTAGCTACCCTCATGTTAGCTTAGGTAGGTTGCAGTGATTCTGTCTTTGATCTCACGTAACATTTACAAGCTCTAACTCAGTAATTTTTTTCAATTGAGTTTCTCTGTGCTCATTTATTTTTGGTCTTTTTGAGGTTTTAAAAGGAATCATGGTTTATGCCTTTATGCGGTGCCAAGTCCAGATATTAAAAAATTCTTTTTCTCAGTATTAGAAAATAATGGCACAGGACCATGTTGTGCTTCCCCGTGTCGGTACTGGTCTCCATAGGGTCACTATGATTCAAAGCCAACTCCACACTACCTAAACACAGCAAATGTCCTTACGCATAGATATGTTACATGCTTTGCTTCACTAAAGACTTCAGACTAACACAAGGGGCACCCAATTGATTCTTGACTCAGCAACCCTGTGACCAGCAGAATCAACAGAATGAAACACTGCTCACTTTTGTGCCATCTGCATTGTCATTCTTATGCATCAATCTGTGGTTGTAGACACTGCTTCAATCCATGTCACTTAAGGTCTTCCACTTTTTCAATGACACTGTACTCTGCCAAGCATGGTGCTCTTTCTAGACATTGGCCCCTCCAAACCCACTAGACACATTCTTGTTATATTCACTTCCAACTACACATTCATAGTATGCTTACTTCAAGGTGGTTCATCCATTCTCTTGGCAATCCATAATGTGTTCAATCTTCTCAACATCATAATCTAAAGTTATCAATTCTCCATCTTTCCTTGTCTTATGCATATGCTTTCACATGCATAGGCGATTACTGAAAACACCACGGCTTAAAGCACACCTCCCTTATCCTCAAAATAGTATCTTTGGCTAATGCTTTAAAGAGGCAAGTTTGTCCAATGTGATACATTGTTTGATTCCTTTATGACTTCTCTCCAGATTGTTGACTCTGAATCCACATAAAATTTAATCTATGACAACATCATTATCGTCTCCATTTATCATGATGGTGCTTAATGGTTTTGTGTATGGTGTGTGTGTGTGTGTGTGTGTGTGTGTGTGTGTGTGTGGCTCTCTGTGTGGTGCAGAACTGAGCAGTGTTACTTTCTTGTATACATAAGATTCCTATGAGTCAGAAATGGGTTATGTGTACCCTAGCAATAACAACAAATAGAATTGGTGTTTCTGGTGTGTCCTTCCCAAATATACAACCACTACCCAGTCCTGCACCATATCACAATACTTGTTGTGTTTGAGTCCATTTTTGAAGCCACTATATCAATTCATTTAGTTGAGGGTCTTCTTTTTCACTGATCCTCCACTCTAGCAAGTATGGTATCCTTTTTTGGAAACCGAATTCTTTTGGAAACCTGCCAAAGTACTTGAGAAGAAGTCTCAACACCCTTGCAGCTAAGGAACATTCTGGCTATATTCTTTTTTTAAGACAAATTTGTTTGCTCATTTGGCAGCTCATGATACCTTCAAAATTCTTCATCAGCACCATAATTCAGATACATATTACTATTCCTTGGTCTTCTTTATTCATTGTTCATCTACCGCATGATTATCAGGCAGTTAAAAGTAACATTGCCAACATCAGGAGCACCTAATTCCTCAAAGTAACTTTTTGCCTTTGCACATTGTAAAACAGTCTTGTGTAGAAGACTTATTAAATTTAGTGCTATAGAGAACATTTATTGTCATTTGAGAAATTATATTTAGAAAGAAGATTATTATCATTAGTGAGCTATAAGGCTATTCTGGATTTCATATATACCCCAAATATAAATCAATATTAACCTCTAAAAATTTAACCTCTGAATCTGTAAATACAAATAAGTTTAATATAAAACATGTTTGTTTGTTAAAAATATTATTTACCTAGGGAGTTAGGTGGTACCTAGGTCTAATCTCATCTGAGTGGTTATAATAGAGACAATATACACAGTGTGATGCATAGTATGAGGAATTTTCTAGAAACTAAGGAACTCCTAAGTACATATGCAATGACAAAAGAAAACTTAGAGGGAAATCCTTATTTGAATTATAACTTTTCAAACTACTACAAAGTATTTCTTTTCCTTAAAGCCACCTCTTTAGTGGAATGTAACAATAGATGCACTAAGGAAATGAGAAGAAATATGTACAAACATCAAGTAATAATTGAAATTTGGAATGCATATTTATGAACCTAGGAGAATTGGAAGTCATCAAAAATGAAGTGAAAATAGGTAATAAATATTGATATCCTAGGCATTAGTGAGCATTAGTGAGCCGAAATGAAATAGTATTGGGCAGCGTGAATCTGAAAATCATATGATTTACTATCCTGGAAATGACAGATAAGAGGAATATTGTCACATTCGTGTCACATTCACCTATATCTTAAAGTATAATTATGCATATGGTAGCATATTATTTGTTTTTATACAAGAAAATCCAGTCAATACAACCATTATGTCAAGTTATGTGCCAATGATGAAGAAATTGAAGAATATTATCAAGATATTTATTCAGAAACTCAACAAACAAGCTATCAAAAGGCATTGATAATTATTGGCAAAGGACAAAGGGACTCTAAGAGCTGGAAGCAAAGGAAAAATCTGTAGTTGGAAAATATGGACTTCGTGATAGAACCAAAGCTAGGAATTCCATTATAGAAATTTGTAAGGCCAAGGATACCTTCATCACAAACACCTTTGTTCAGCGACACAAATATTGATTATAGAATATGTATTTCTCCAAATGGAATACACAGAAATAAAACTGATATCCATGAGAAGTGATAGAGAAACTTGATGCCAGTAGTTCAAACCAGACCAGGAGCTGAGAGTGGAACTGACTGCCAATTGCTCATAGGAAAACTATTCAAGTTGAAGCAGAAAAAGTTCCAATAAGTCTATGAGCACCAAAATCTTTCCTTCCATCTCTCCCACCTGAATTTCAAGAACAGGCTGGATGCCACGAACAGTGCCAGAAGAATGTATGAGTTGTGGGATGACATCAGTAAAATCATACATGAAGGGAGCAAAGAAAATTAAATCCAAAGAAGAGATCAGGAAAAAACAAACAACCCAGTGAACACTAGCAAAGACTCACAAACTTGTTCTTATGCATAGAGCAACTAAGGCAAGTGGCAAAAGATGGTGTCAAAGAGATGAATGGAGTTTTTCTAAGGGTAGCTTGAGAAGATGAAGCCAAATAATATAATTACATTTGCAAAAACTTAGGGCATGAAAATTGAAAAAGGAACAACACATTCAGTATGAACTTAAGGCCAAAGAGCTAAACAAAACCGTCATGGCTCAATTTCAGCAGTGAACAATTCTATGGGAAAACCCATGAAAGATACAAAAAGTGCCAATGGAAGATGAACATACAAGATTATAAATAATAGAATCTAAATCCAAAGGAGTGGGTCATATCAGTGTTTAAATTCTGAATATTCAGGGTGCGGAAGGCTATAGATGGCAGTGGCAGCCCCAAATCCATGTGCCAGGTTCCCTGGAGGATTAAGTCTCGGACCAGAATTCAGAGATATGAATTACCTTGATATAAGATGGAAAATATTGTAAAGTAAATTATGGGATATGTTAGATTGTAACAATTCATCATTTGATTTCCCATTTGACTGCTTTTGTATTTGCTCCAGTTTTTACTATGTTATACTTTTGACTTTTTTCAATTGACATTTTTCTCTTTTGTCTTTGTTCTTAGGTTTTCTGTGTTCCTTCAGCATATGAAATCCAGGATACATACATCTACAGAGTAGCAGCTGAATTGGAAATTACTTAGGGGCCAGGCAGGAGAGTTTCGGGGGAAATGAGAGGCTAACAACAATGAGTACAAGAAAGAAGAAAATGTTCTAAAATGGATGGTGGCAATGATTGTGCAATCATTCTGAACTGTATGTTATGTGAACTATATGCCAATTCAATAAGTCAATTATGACTCTTAATGACCCGGCAGGATAAGGTAGAAATGGCCCTGTGAGTGTTTGGGACTGTAGATTTTTACAGACATAGAAATCCACATCTTTCTTCTACAGAACAGCTGGCAGTTCCAAACTTCTGGTTAACCGCCCAATGTGTAAGGCCCTCCACCTCCAGTGTTCTGAGTGGTTACTAGGCAGGAATAAAATAGAAAAATTGAAAATCAGTCCTAATTATAATGGGATGTTCAGCATATCCAAAACATGTCTTCTACTGTAGTACTTTCTTTGTCATCTGGGAATCACATCAGCCATACAACTTTGCTTTCACCACCTTAATTTACAGAAAAAAAAACCTGAAACTCAAAAAGGTTCATTAATATTTCAAAGTCACACATGAGGACCGTTCCATCCTATTCTTTCTAGCTCCACAACTGAGTTACTTCCCATAGTGATTAAGGAAGGAATTTGTGGTAATCCTACACAGAGAGGCGTAGGAGTATAGATGTTTATTTTCTATGCTGACACAACAGTACACATTGTATACTTTCCCAGCTATTTAGAATAGAGTGCTAGTTTTAAATAGAAATCCCCAGTTTAATGTTGTTGTTGTTGTTGTTTTTTGGGGGGGTTGGTTTTTTTGGGCATCACTGCCCTCTGGTGGTGGGAGTAGGAGGCCCAGCCTTTGCTCCTGTGGAGCTGAGATTGAATCTCTATCCCAGTAAGCCGCAGTCCAGCGGACAATCCCTCGCATAACCACTAACGCCACCGGGGCTCAGCCCATGTGTTGAATTTTTTTTTTTTAAGAAAGCCCCAGTTTAAAATAAAATCATTACTGGATAAAGAGATTCATAATCTACCTTGTCTCTGGTTGAAGAAACAAAGATGACATTTCTCAAGGTGATATTCATCACGAGTTTTTTTGGCATATCTTCTTACTTGCAACAACGTTGCAATGATCTCTACTTCACCTGTCCTCCTCCTTAAGGACACTAGTGACCTCAATGATCAAATTAATATCAGATTCACTAGCACTAACTTTGTAGCTGGGGCATTATTTTAGCAATTATATCCAAAAAAGCCCTTCCTAGAACTACTCAATAATAGTGATTATAGCAATTTGCAGATTTTATTACTGTTATGAAAATGGACATGGCATTTACAAGGCCTATTCCAAAACAATGACTGTCAGAAATAGTTCTTAAGCTTTAGTTGAATCATAAACACTGGACAGGTTTGCCAAAATTCACAATTGCTAAGCATGTCCTTGGGAGCTTTGGAGGTAGTCGGTCCTGAAAAAGACTCACGAATTGGCTTTTCTGTTAAGGTTTCAGGTGGTGAGACCCTGGCGAGTCTGGGAACCACACATTGAAGACCACCATCTTTAAAGACCTAAGGTCATCCAGTAGGAACCAGTACAATCAGAAACTGATTTAAGAATTTACCTTTTTTTTTAACCTGAAGTCCATTTTCTGTTTCTCAGTTAGGATTTACGTTTTGGGCTAAACAAACACACTTGGTGCTTACACAAGTGTGATTTGCTGCTAACAGAACTGCTCTAATGTTTTCAGATGGCATGTGACAACTTACAATTTGATTGAACTGTTTGAATAGACCTTGGGGTTAAATGGACAGCCTGCTTAACACATCAAGGGCACAACCTTTTGTGGGGAAAGCCTCTTTTCTAACAGGATTCCAATACAGCCAGCTGCCAAATTTCTTATTTCTTTGTAAAACGTCACCATCCAACCTTCATTGCACGGATAGGATTTTAGGTTTGCGTTGCAATTTTTAAGCTGTCAAAGGAAAAGTAAACTTTCCTGGCATTTGGGGATTGTAGTAAATAGATCTTGCTGCTGGTTTGTTTATTAGAACCCTGCTGGGGGGTGTGTTTTTAAGATGGTGACATAAAGTTCAGAGAAAACATGGGCTATACTTTGAGCTGCTAATCACAAGATCAGTCGTTCAAACCCACCATAGGAAAAAGAAGTTCTCTGATCCACTAGATTTCAGTGTCTCAGAAACTTCAAGGGGCCATTCTAGGCTCTCTAATAGCTAGGTCAATCTGAGTTGGTATTCACATGAGAGCTATGAGTTTGTTTTTTTCAGTTAAGGGTGAGATTAAGAACCCCTTGTGGCACAATAGTTAAAAACATTGTCTGCTGACCACAAGATGGGCAATTGAAGCCCACCTGCCTCCCCAAAGGATAAAGATAGGAAAGTGTGCTTGCCCAAAGTTTACAGCATCGGAAATCCAGTGGGGCAGTTGTATCTTGTTCGATAGGTTTGCTATAAATCATGTTTTAACACCTCGAGCATTCTGCTGCTTCCATCATTCATATTTAAGATAAACATATCAGATGGTAGCATGACTTGTACACGATAGTTTCATTCTCTTTTTGAAACACCAGAAACATTTACAGACTGATTTAATCACATCCTTAAAGCCTCACATGTTTTTTTTTTCCCTAAATGATTCTACTATTCTGTCATTGATATAATATTAGGAGATAATCTTTATATTTTTTCTAGATATATATGTAGCTAGAAAGGAGGTGAGTGAGTTCTGGTGGTCTTGCTCACCTCACATTCAACAATGCAAATACACGAGCACCATGGAAAAACAGTGGGGCTATTTGTTCCATACAGATTTACAGTGGATTCGGCCTCCAGAGACACTCCTTTGACCACTGAGCAAGAATATGGATATCTGTGCTATCAAGTGGAGTGCATTGGAAAATTGATGAATACAAATGCAGTTAGGTTAATATTTAATTCCTTAGCATCTGTTCTTCCTTTTGAGACATTTTTTCTAATATCTATTAGTTTATATTTCTTCTTCTTCTTTTCCTTCATTTTCTTTTGATTGATGATTCCTCTGCTTAATTTTGATGTTGTTGGGGTTGATTTCTTTTGTATTTTTTTAAAAATTCATGTGAAAAATAGTATGGTTAAAAACCTACAGAGACAAAACTGGCTAATAGTTTCTTAAGGATATAGCAAGAGAGATTGGGGGAAATTTGGAAATAATATCAATGAATATAAGAATGAATTAAAAATTCTAAAATTGATTGTGGTGACGATTTCACACCCTCTTCCCTGTACTTAAATGATTGAATTGTATGATATGTGAACTGCATGTCAATAAAACAGTTAATTACATTTTTCTTTAAGAAAAAAAGAACTAACAGTTTGGGAAATGCTTTATCAGGTTTTGTTGAGTCAATGCCAGTGAGTTTAGTTATATAGATAGAGATAGATATATAGATTAGCATTTTACATTTACATATATGTAAAATGCTGCAAGTGGTTCATATTTGGACAATTTCCACAGTCACATTTCTGACTTTTAAGATGGAATTAATCACATAGATTCATGTAGGGTAAAGTTGAGGGTCAAGGAAAAAGAAGACATTGGATGAAATGGGTTGACCCAGTGACTGCAGCTACAGCCTCCATCATAGCCCTGGGAGGCTGGCATAGGAGTGAGCAGTGTTTCATGTTGTAGTACGTGGAGAAGAAGACACCCAGCACAGAATGTTACTGTGTTAAAAATAAGCTCAGCAGCACTTATCAAAAGCAGCAAAAGGCCAGGGAAGGAATCACTGAGTGAAGTAGAAGGGAAGAGCAGTGACTGACCCCAGGCCTCTCAAGGGTCTCCATTTAGAGCAAAGACGAATCAGTAAAAGTCAGTGAAGGAGGTTCCTGACCGGTCCCTCTACTTGGGTACTTGACTGCTTTGCAGTTTATTCTTCACAGAGTCAGAGAGATCATTTTAAAAGGTAGCTCAAGTGTGTCATTTCTGAGCTCATCCTTCACTCAGCTCTGGAAGAAAATGATGATGGTCTGCCAGGTTGTCATGACCTACGACTCCATTCACCCCCGGCCTTGCTTACCTTGCCTCCCTAATGTCCCCTCAGTGTTCCTGTTACATTTGACATGTATCTTTCTTGGAGCTGCTTTCCCCTCTGGTTGAAGGTTCTTTTCGCAGATACACAATTGACTTTTTCCCCTTGTTTAAAACATTTTCCCAGATCACATAGTCTCAAAAAGGTCTGCTTTCATCTTTCTGTTTGGTATAATAACGTGACTCCTATGACTTCCCCCAAGGACTCATATAGAAAACCCTCCACTAAATTTTATTTTATTCTATTGCACTTATCACTAGCTAACATGCAATGCACTTTACCTACTTATTATCTTTATTGATTGTATCTCTCTCCTTTGACAAGAATATAACCCCAAGGAGATTTGAAAAAAAGAAATGTTTGTTTCTGTATGCTGATGTGTCTACATGAGGGTCCTAGAAAAATTTCTCTTATTAACCAGTAACTCAATATGCATTTATTGAAAAATAGTCTGATTTTTATGTGACTTTCTGATTCATTTCAATCATACAATCACACACGCAACACACTGTTTGTTTCCATCAGCAGTGACAACGGTGGACTATAGCCCCATGACCATTTAAGTTGATTCGGACACAATGACATTATACTGGGTTCCTTAGCCTGCAAATATTTACCAGAATAACTTCATTTGTCTCCAGCTAAGTAGCTGGTGGGTGTGAACAGCTGGACCTGTGCTAAATGATAGTCCATAGAAAATCCCTTTTTACTAAAGGGGAGGGGAGAGTCTCACAAATGAAGGCCATTGACATGAGAAACTAAACTAAAATTTAATGCTTTCAAAGATAAATCTATTAAAATCATTCAAAATTCACTTATCAATGACAAGTCCATTATATAGTAATAATAAAATGGCTTTGTAACCAAAGCAAGAACTTTGATCGTCTTTTCCTTAGAAAGATGTACCTAGGATTTTATGTCAGGCAAATTTTGCAGCATTTATATCTGTGCAAATCTCAACCTTAGGTTACTCACCCTGTCTCATTCTCCATGTATTGTGATTTTAACAGGTCTCCTCAATGATATCATCTAATAAAATTTCTCTTTCTTCTTCTAACTTAGAGTGAGTAAATTAGTGGCTTCATTTCAGAGTAGATGCCTGCGTTCCAGGTGACAATAGTTGTCATCAGTATTCAAGAGATGCAAACTATTTCAATATTTAATTCTTTAGCTACTATCTCCAGATATGCATAAACAACTGACTCCCCCATCACTTGTCTTTCAGTTTGCTGTACCTTGATGGTTTGGGACTTGTGACACTGGAAGCTGTGCACTGGTACTTCTAATGCCAGGAGGGGCATCCAAAATGAATAGGTTTCAGCAGTGCCTTCAGAGGAAGAATAGCTACAAAGAAGGAACTAGCTGTCTAATTCTGAAGAATTTGCTACAGAAACCCCTATGGATATCTTGGAAACATTGTCAGGGACTGAAAGCCTACTTAACAGAGGCATAACGTTGTCAGAGATAGTGCCCAAAGAGGAGTCCACCTGGTCAGAAGGCCCTCAGACTATGATAGAGGAAGAGCTGCTTTCTCAAAAGAGGCTGGACCAAATGACCCAAAGTGTAAAGTTTGTGGGATAAAGATTTTGGAACCTTCATTTGGTGCCGAGGCATGACTCAAAAGGAAAAGAAACACTTATAAACATCAATCAATAATTGGAACAAATCTAGGAAAATTATATTCGTCTTGACAAAGGCAGAATTTTTCAGGTTTAGCCTGCTCTGCTGCTTTGAGGGAGCAACCTGGGAGAGTCTGCTGGTTCTGGAGAACTAAGACATTTATGGAGTCAAAGGTTTGGTGCTGAGTGTCATCTGTCGAGTTCTTCTGTCAGCTGCTCAATTGCCTAGGGTAACATCTGAGTCTCCCTTTTGGTATCCATGACAATGCATGGCTGCTACTTCAATAGACCTTTGGACAGCTTCTAGAACTCCATACTTGATGGGATTTTCCTGGACGGTTAAAGCCAGATTGAAGAATGAACATGGAGGATTAGGAACTCCTATATAGAGCTTGTGTACAAGCTTAGTCTTTTTAATTTTCTCCCTTGTCTAGTCTGCAGGTCAATGCTATGGGTGCAACTAGTTGGGCTGAAGTCCCTTGGGCCAGAGAGTTGGAATTTGTGACCTAAAGGAGGGGAACTCTACCATACTCAGCTTCCCTCTGAGAACCAGATATAATCTTCAGGGGAGAGCAGGGGATCTTTAGGGGCTGGACAAAGCATATTGTCAAAAGAAAGTCATTCAAGACAGGAAGGAAGAGGGTCAGACACTTTCTTAGAATCAAAGTTTATTGTAGCTGGATACAGTAAAACTTGGTAAGACTAGAAAAGCTCATAGCAATCCCCAAGTCTCCAGTTCACTCCCTAGATCTATAATTGCCTTTATTCAGTCTAATGAGTACCCTCTATTTCCATATAATAAGATTAATCCTAAGTAAGTGACTTCTGGTGCTTGACTCTTTTAAACTAATATGTTAGGACTGGTATGGTGTGGCTACTAGACTACTATAGATGATGGCATATAGACTATTCTTGGATAATGGAACAGATATGCAGATGATTTACATATTGTAGGATCATATATCTTTCTAGCATATGGCAAGCCAATCTTGACTTGTCCAAATAAAGAAACAGAGGTCGTTTCTAAAATGTTGTGCCAAAACCATCCAAATGAGTTGATGTGAATGACCTTGATCTGACTTTCATTCAAAAGCAAAGAGGAACTTACTTTGAGAGCCTAGTGAGTTGTAGAAGAAGGTATCTCTTAAGTCCAGGATGCTACTCAGTTGAGTCTGGGATTTCACTTAGGACTGTGTAAGTATTAGGTACTACTGGGTACAGGGGGACACTGCCTGATTTATTATCCTAAGGTTCTGAACTAGTTAGCATGATATAGCTTTCATTATGACTGGTAGGTCTGGCTGCAACACAGGAGATTAACAGGGACTAGAAGTCCATAGTGGAAAAACTTGTTGACAAGGGCAATGGGTTTTTAAGTGTATTGCTGCATCAGGGAAAATAAGCATAATGCTTTTGGATAATCTTTACCAGGGTTGTACGTTTAGCTTGATGAGGGATTTCCATATTCCCAAATTTAGGGCTTGTGATATTGCCCCACTATTCTTGAGTTGGGGTATAGCGGGGCATTTGGAAACTGAAGTTCAGGCTAGGATATGACCTTTTATGACTATATGCACTTGTAATGAAGAGAATATCTTTCAGCATAGGAAAACAACTGGACATTCAAGGATTGCTAGAAAGCTGTGAGAGAAATAAAACTTTTCACACAGGTACCTCCAAGGCTGGATAAAATTTTTGACTACAAGGTCCCCTGATACTCCCATGAACATTCACGTTTGAGCAAATGGATCAGAAAAAAAAGAGGTAAGGCTAAATAGGCAGCTATAATGTCCAGAAGGAAATTAACCTTTTTCCTTCCTCATCCATGCTTTGTGATTCCAGATGAGTAATGGTAATGTTATGAAGTTGGGCCCTCTAGACTAGTGTGCCTCAGTCTTGGGCTGAGAGTCACCAAAGGACTGCTCTCTTCTTAAGTCCTCCTCATTGAACAGAGTACCACCCAGTAGCCAGCTTGTTTTTAGGACTATGTCAGCCTTTATGGGAGTCTATTTTTATTAGGACATTCCTTTACCAAGTGACCCAAATGCTGGTAGACATGGCACTTTGGGCTTTGTTCAGGGGTCTTTGGAACCAGGAAGGCAGTAGAAATTGCTGATGGGCTAGAGTGGCTAGAACCTTGGTATGCCTAGTTTTCTTTCCTTCTCTCCTTCTCCTTTCCTTCTCTCCTTCTCCTGAGTCATGAACTTCTTGGCTACTTGTCTCCATTGGAGAGAACAGCATTGGCAGCTATCACCATTGTTTCTAGAGTAGCTCTGGCAGGCTCCTGGACTAACTTTTGAAACTTTTTTTCTGGGTAGCTGATGTAGTCTGTGTAAGAAATTTCCTCCCTAGTATAATGTTCTCCTCATATGAGTCTAAATCTAAAATAGTGTGCTTACTTAGCAAGATACATATTCTTAGTGTGATATGGATTCTCTGTCACTCTAACATGTGGGGGGGAATTTTAGGGTCCTGCTTGATGGCTGCTACTTTAAAGCTGATCTCTTGCCACCCTGATTTTAGTCCAGTTTGGATACACACTAGCACAGGGTCTCAAACCCACTTTTCAGTGGAATCAGCATAATTCCAGATGGGGTTAGTTGAAGAAACAGCTATTTCTCCTTGTGGGTATTTCTATTTCATCGCATGTCTGCCATCTATAGATATCCTTATCTCTTTTAGTACCTGCTCCTTTTCGAATCTGTCATAGAGTTCTGTCCTTTCAGACCAAGTCAAAGACAAGAGTGAAGTTTTGAAAGGCCTCTGTGTATCATTTTCGGTTATCTTTTAGTTACCTAGGTTTCTTTTAATCTGCTTAAATTCAAATAAAGTGAGTGGTGTAGGAATCAGCTGTCTCTATGAAAGGTAGAAATCTGAAGGGTCTATTTTTCTTTCAGGTTTCTTTGGGGCTTGGTTTTATTTGGCTTGCGTTCTCTGACCCTGAGGTAAATGGCACCAGCACTTTAGTCCAAAAGCTGAAGAGCCCTCAGATTCAGGTGTTTGGCCCTTTACAGGGTGTGTATACTTTACTGTTCCTCAAGAGTAAAAATGCCTAGATACATGGGACTTTAGCCCTGACTTCTAGCTTCCAACCCCCCAAATTTAACTGTATTAAGGTGGAGAAGCAGAGTATTTCATGCTGTGGCAAGAACTCCCCATGAATATGGGGTTTAGGCAGTGTTGCAAAGAAAACCCACAATTTTTGCTTCATAAGTGTTTGTGGGCCAAATCTAGACCAGTTAGACAAGATTCAATGCAAAGTTTTTTTTTAATTTTTATTTATTCATTTATTATTTTATTTTCAGGCATCACTGCCCTCAGGTGGTGGGAGTAGGAGGCCCAGCCTCTGCTCCTGGGAGCCGGAATTGAACCTCCATCCCAGTGGGCTGCAGTGCTGTGCACAACCACTATGCCACCGGGGCTCAGCGATTCAATGCAAAGTTATTCCCTCAGAATAAACTCCTGGTCCCCAATCTATAAAACAAGCAGCAGCAAATTAGACAACACAGCATCCTAACATCTTAACTGAAAGTTCTAGTGCCTTGGAACCTGATGTCCCCAGGTAGATGTCTCTGTCCTTAGTAGTGGGGATTCACCCAGCTTTAGGCCTGAAGCCAACCCTAGCTATTTTCTCAAAAGAAATTCAGGTATGTGGGGCTCACTGGCTCACAGGTGCTGATATAGAGCGCCAGAACTTGTCTTCCAGCTAAATTGGGATTCTTGGTTAGGGACTTGTTAGCTCAATAATATTTCTTTCAAGGATGTAAAGTGTCCCGTGTATGGCGCTATTCCTTGTGTGGGGTGGAATGAAACACTGACAGTGATTGTGGTTATAAAGCCTCCTGAGTGCTCTTTGGAATAATAGTGTCAGTGATCATCTTAAAATCTGACAGATAGAGTCAGACCTTTCTAAATGCTTCTGCACAAATACTTGGCAAAAATACCTGGGTGGCCCCTCCACAGCCCTCAGTTATTCTTTAATCGGGGGAAGAATGTCCTGAGATTAACACAAGGCTGAACCAGTGGGGGTCGGTAGATGGGGAAAGGGAGTCCTTTCTCAGAATGAAGCATCAAGGAGCATGTGCCTCCCTTCCCTAGGGAATTCCGGAAAAGCCATGGGCCGAAGGGATTACCAGCAATGGGTAAACATAGGATCAACTCACACAGAAGAGAGACTACTAGATAGTGATTACACTCCACAGGCCAGTGGAAGTTGAATAAGTGAAAAAGGAAGAAGCCCAAATGGGGGCTGCTTGGTGCCAGAAAAGAAAAAAAACGGGTGGAAGAAAGACCCCGGAACAGAGGAGAGGGGCGTGGCAGCTGCACAGGCAATGTTTCCTGGGGCAAAAGAGATGCTGGGGGATGGAGGAGGAGCCAGCATCAAAACATGTCAAAGAGCTATCCCAGGAGAGCACAAGGGCAGGTCTGTGTGGTAGGTGGTTGCCTGTAGTACAGAGTAGCCATTGTGTCAGAACATGGGCTGCCAATTTCAATGTGCGCCTTGTTGAAGAGTGGAAGGGACCGTAGTGCCACTGTGGGTCAAAGACAACTGGATGGCACCAAACAACATTTCACTGATAGTGTTTCAAATCTTAAATAGCCCGGCAGGCAGGCTTAAGTTATACCAGAATGCTTATGTTTTCCTATTTTTCTAAAATGAACTTCACTATTATGGCAGTCAAGGAGATGTGACAGCTCCGTGGCTGTTACAATAGGCTCAGGCATAGTTCCGACTGGAAAGAGCTTCGTGGTGTTGTGCATAAGGCACTGACTCCGTGTCATCGAAGAACAGCAACATCAACGCTGCTTTGTATCGATAATTGAGTCTTAGTTCACGATGTTTAAATTACAACGTATACTTCTACGATATTTCATTTAATATAAAAATTTGAACAAGAATTTTGATAGAGAAGTACAATTGTAAAATGCCAAGCGGGTCTTCAAAATTTACATAGATTAAATATTACCTCCTAATTCCATTTTTCACAAATTTCGAAGCTCATTCATATGCAAAAAACTAGTAACCTATCACATCAATATCAAAATATTTTTAAGCTCTCTGCTTAAAATGGAAATAAACGTCCTTTGATAGATGCTTGCAAATACATAGCAACACACTAAAAACCTACTGAGTTTACTCTGTATACATTCTTAATCTTTTTTCCCCCCTTTGCAATTTTCTTAGTCTCCTTGACCTAGTTGGCAAATTTCTTTTTACTTCAGAATAAACTATTAGATGACAGAAAAGTAATTTTTTTGGTATTACAGGATTAGGCAAAATTTTATGCAAGATTAATTATATTTATTGTCATCAAATATCTCATTTGACGGGGCCTAGATTTGGCTTTTTGAATTTAATGAGAATATTGTTCCAGTATTTTATTGCGATTCATCATGTATTCCATTTCCTTTTAAAAATGAGACACCACGCTTATTGTTTTTCCGTCTCTAGGTTTGGTAGGGTGGGTAATTTATTTTTGAGGTTTAGCAAAACGTGTATAGCTAGGAGTTGGGGAATACTTCTTATATAAACCAAATGCATCTGAAAATAAATAAGATATAAGCATGGGTGTACAGGATAATGTTTTGTTGCAAACAGAAACAACCTGGAGGCACTTCTCTATAGGAATGATTTTCCCAGGAAGAGCATTGCATGTCAGTGTAAATCAGGACAGTCCCCCCCTCAGCAGTAGTTAACCTGCAGGATCCTCACAGGCAACAGGGCAGTTTAGACCAGTTCAGTGTGTGTATGTGTGTGTGCACTGAGTTTCTGTGTATTATCCCAAGCCAGAAGAAAAAATGACTTATGCATTGTTCTTCAGTTTTCTGAAGCACCTCATTTTCTGGAGGCAGCAATGAAAAACAGAGGCTTCTTCTTTTTTTTTATTTTAAATTCTCTCCCTTCCTTCCACATGGATGAAAGTCATTTCTGCTTTGTTTTTACTCTTGTGGCAATTAAAAGAATGGCATTAGTGAACTCATTATTGTAATCTATGTTTCCTACCTATGTGGAAAAGAGCAAACTGAAGCTGCTGTTTATTGAAAACAATCCAGCATCAGACTGTACCTGGTAATTATTCACCAAATTACTGCAGCAAAAGGAAATGTTCAGATCTTTAATACATGAGAATGTACAAAAGGAAAACTATGATTGGCTGTCATTTCCGCTACAGATTCAACAGATGCAAGGTAATGGAAAACCACTTACATATTATTTTTGCTAATCATAATGTCTGAGCCATCGAACAGTTTAGCCAGTGGATATTTCTACGATTCACCTGCATGCCTCACCAGCATTAGCTCGATTGACAAGAAGGTTGTGAGAGCAGGAAGCCAGAGCCATGGAGAGAGGAACGGAAAAGGGGGTGAGCAGTCTTCCTGAGGAAGACTGGTTCTCTGACTTTTGAAAGGCAGCTCAGACTGAGCACTAAGTCGGAAAGCAAGATGGGGTCTGGCCTGTATCCTTTATAGATGCTAGGCACCTAGTTCCTTTTGGTAATCTTTCAAATATCTGTTCATCTGTGAGGTCCTTGTCTCCTTAGCTGACCACAAGTGTCTGGATATCAGGAGTGCCTCATCAGAAGCCCTGCGGGTAGAGTGGCTCTGCTGCAAGGTCAGCAGTTGGCAGTCACCATGTGCCTTTCCATTTCTGGATCTTTCCATTTCTGTCAGCAGTCACAGTCTTGGAAAGTCCAGGGCAAGTTGACCCTGCCTTATAGGTCCACTCTGAGTGGGCACTGACTCAAGTTTAGCGCACCTCAACAAGACACACTGGGGCTGTTGTTGCAAGCGTAGGCTCAGGCAGCCATGGTTTTGCAGCGAGCACAGGACCCAGCTCTGTGTCCTTGTGTGTTTACAAACTGGCACCACGATAGTTATATTTGAGCCCAGTTTGCAGCCACTGTGTCAGTGCAGGTGAAGAAAACATCTTTTGTCAATGTTGTAAGGTAATTTACAGCCTTCCATGAATACACAATTCACTCAAAATATATTTGTTTCTCGTACCTCTGTAGAAAATTACAATAGCTTACGTGGTTTAATATAACAGTATGGTATGGTATATTCTAGAGGTCGGATGTCAGAAAGGCATTTCGCGGAATTAATATCAATTTTTTTTTGTGGGCATCACTGCTCTCTGGTGGTGGGAGTAGGAGGCCCAGCCCCACTGCTGGAATTGAACCTCCATCCTAGTGGGCCGCAGTCCTGCGCACAACCACTACGCCACCAGGGCTCAGCCCAATATCAAATTATTATCAGTGCTGAGTTTTCTCTAGAGTCTCTGGAAGAACAATTGTTTCCCTCCTGTTTCCCCACCCCAGAGGCCACCTTCATTTCTTACAAGCCCCGCGTTCCTCATCAACGGCAAAAAAAAGGCTCCATGGCCCTCTCACCCCATGGTGCGTTCTTTCCAGCTTTCTACTTCCATTATCCACGTCAAAAGTTTCCTTCAACACTCCCACTTTCATGATCCCAATTCTACCGTACAAATCCAGCTAGACCAGAGGATGTACACTGGTACAGACAGGAGCCGGAAGCATGGGGAATCCAAGACAGGTGATCCCTTTGGGACCAGAGTTGTGATACCAGGAGGGTGGAGGGAAAGTGGGATAAAAAGGGGGAAGCCAATATAAGGAGCTACATATAACCTCTTCCCTGGGGTAAAGACAACAGAAAAGTGGGTGAAAGGAGACATCGGACAGGGTAAGATATGCTGACAAAGTAATAATCATTTATAAATTATCAAGGGTCTATGAGAGAGGGGAAAGCACAGAGGAAAACTTGAGGAAATGATTCCAAGGGCTTAAATAGAAAGCAAATGTCCTGAGAATACGGAAAGCAATGGATGTCCACATGTGCTTAACACACAGTGGACTTATGTGTGGATTGTGATAAGATCTGTATGAGCCCCCAATAAAAGGATATTTTAAAAAATGTTACTTTCCACTGAGAACATGCTAGATTAATCTCTATTTTTGAAAATTCTGTGACTAACACCCATAAATCATCCTGCCCTCCTTGCCATCAACTCCAGACCGAATCATGGTGACCATGGCATCCATCCCTTCCTCCTCCCTCTCCCCCCATCCTCCATGACTTTCTGAGGCTGTAATTGTTGTGAGAAGTATAAAGCCCTGTCTTTCTCCCACACAGTGACTGGTGGTTCCCAACTGTCTTCCAGGCGGACTGCAGCCCAAATGCATCACCAGGACTCCTGGTCGTCACTCGAGGCATCTTTCAATCATTTTGGCCATATGCAAAGAAGTACACAGGCCAGGGGAAACATCCTTGCATCACAGGAAGCAGGAAAACCCAACACCATACCAGTTCAAGGCTGATTTCTATGAGGCAGATGTCAGGCATGTTTTGATCCTCCAATCATCTTTACCCTAGCCACACACCAACAGTCTCTCTCATATTGCTCAGCTTCTGTGCTGTTGAAGGTGGCAATGTGTTCTGAAAGCCATACAGAATTCAAAAACAAAATGTCTGATATGTGGATTTATTAGGACAGCTAACATATTACAAAATCAGCATCATACACCACTAAAGATACAGTTATTGCCCACAGTGTATTTTCTCAGCCAGACCCTGAGAGACATCTTTTTGCCCGTCAGGTATATGGCTATTCGTCCTCTGGCTGACCCCAGCAAAGTTCTTTGATGTTGATGTGTGCCCCAAAGGCATCCCACTCTGTAAGTCAGACCCCTGCCTGGATGTATCCAGCTTCACTTATTCTGTGGGTCAGGAAAGCCAGCACCTTATATCAAGGTCTTTTTCTGCCTCACATTTGCCCCTCTGCACAGGGATTTCAGGTATGCTTCATTTCTAGTTCTTCTCTCTTGGTAAATATGAGATGCTCCATTTCTGGTTATGAGGTGGTTCAATTTATGCCCAATATAATAGCAAAACTGTTCAATTTCCACATGAGAGGAGAAACTCAGGCAATGGGATGGATTAGCACAGTGGTGTCAATACTGGGCTTTCACATGACAATACCTGTGACATAGCACAGGACTGGGCAGGGATCATTCTGTTGTGCATTGAGCAGTTATGAGCCAGAACCAACTCAGTGACACTTAATAGCAAAAACAGTAACATCCTTTATCACATGGCCCCACCCATTCCCTGGTGATAGTGACACAGTCTATGGATAGAAGAGTCCTACCAAATAATTTCACTTCACTACACCATAAACGTAGCATGTTCACAGATTTCCAAAATTCAGTCAGGGAAATGTTAGTGGGAGCAGATGTTAGTTCATTTTTCTAATTCTCATGGGGGTGACACTGAGGACTGTACCTCAATTTTATAAGATTGCTGGTTTAAAATCACTAGCTGCTCATTGGGAAAAGTTGAAGCTGTCTTCTCCTACAGAGTCAATCTTTAAATCCATAAATCGGGTTGCTTGTTGTTCACAATTTGCTCAATGATGGTATTTATGCACGCATGTATGTATTTTTCTATTTAGCAGGTAGTTTCTTCCATGTGTTATCTGTAATATTCATGAGATTTTGTTTTAGATTTGGCCTAGCTTGCACACAAATGTGTTCCATCTTTTCATTTGCCACCATCAAACATTCACTTTGTGCTCTAAACAAGCAATGCTTTACAAATGAGAACAAGAAACTTATTAGCAAACAATTCTTTGGATTAGCTTAAAACAGAATTTATATCCATTCCCTGAGGAACATTAGCACTTGGAGTTTCACTTCAAAGAATTTCAGTCCTAATCGTACTTACTTAATGTGTC
>PVJH01008873.1:10906-82649 GCA_004026705.1 Nesogale talazaci | reverse complement strand
TTGCATTGCTTTAGAGGAATCATGTGCCATTTTCCATGTCATTGAAGAGCACTGGCTCTCTCTCTGGGAGACTCATAGGAATGCTTCTTCGAGCTGCCTGTGACTAATTTCACTAAGGATTTGGCCTATCACTTTATCCTCCTGGGGCTTCACTCTTTTCCTCGTCAATGAGTATTCTGTTTTTTAGAGGGCAAGTTGGGTGGTCCTCTCAGGGGACACTAGTTGGATTATTGTGGACCCACAAGGAAAATTCTGTGTTGTGTGATCTCACAAGAAGCTGTGACGTTATGACCCACCATAGCTCGGGGTGCCACAGAGGGTGTGCCCGCAGCAAGGAGAGTGCCACAGGCCACAGAAGGCTGATGGGTTGCCTGCTTTGGTGTAGAGCACAGTGAATGGTGGGTGGAATTGCCCTGGTCAGGTAGTTGCTGCGGAGATTAAGCAGAGGTTCCCACAGCAGAATGGAACGTTGGCAAGTGTTGGCTGAGATGCCTTAGACTGTGTGAGGCACTAAGACATGTGGGAGGAAGTTCTCTCAGTCACATGGGACCACAGAGGGCAGATAAGAACTCCCCCAGCCACACAGGTAGGAAAAGTCCCTGGAAAGAAGTTGGGTGGAATATCCCCTGGTGGAGGGTGGGTGGACTTCTCCAGCCTCAGTCTATGCTGCACAGGGTGGGGCTCTCCCAGCTCAGTGGAGCAGGCATAAATGCCCTAGGCTAAGGGGATTGGTCTGGGAGTCCACAATGGCGCTTGAGAGAAAATGGAAGAGACCAAAAGGAAAAATAGCAAAGAACTAAGCTGACTGAGACTGTGTGTGTGTATGGGGGGGTGGGGGGGTGGGGTAAGAGAGAAGAGAGGGAATCAAAAGTAACAATATATCTGAGTCCTGATCCTTGACTGTGAGTCTTCAAGGGTTTAATCCCTGCCCCAAGCTGGCAGCTTGCTGTGGCTGTGTTGGGATAAAGCACTTGTGTGGGCTCCAATAGATGCCTGCTTTGGTCGAGACAGTGGTGGGGCTAAGGTCATAGCCTAGCCCAGCTTCAATGTGGTAAGCCAAAAGGTCCCTGCCCCTCAAAACCTTGTGGATCTGTGCCTACTTATCTTTATGATGCTCCTTCTGTGATCCAGCAGTGTTGAATTTCCCTCTCCTGGCCTGATTTCTTAGGAATCCCTCTGGTATGTGTTACTCAGTCACCATCTTCCCCGAAGTCTACCTCAATTCCTATTTTGGTGAGGGTTTTGTTTTGTTTTGTTTTTAACCCAGAAAGTGTGTTGGATTTTATCAAATATCTTTTGGGCATCAGTTGATATGACCATGTGTTTTATTTATGTTGTAAATAGCATTGATTACTTTTTAAAATGTTGAACCATTTTTAAATTCCTGATGCAAATCCCACTTCATTCACACACAAGTGGCATATGAATTTGTTTATATGTTGTTGAGTTCTGTTGGCTACAATTTTTTTTGTTTGTTTTGTTTTGGGGGGCATCACTGCCCTCTGGTGGTGGGAGCAGGAGGCCCAGCCTTGCTGCTGGATTTGAACCTCCAACCCAATGGGCCGCAGTCCTGTGCACAACCACTACGCCACTGGGGCTCAGCCCCTGTTGGCTACAATTTTGTGGATATTCTATGTTGCCTCTATACTTACTCATGGGGTGTGTGTGTGTGTGTGTGTGTGTGTGTGTGTGTGTGTGTGTGTGTGACTATAGTGGTCTGGATTCATAGAATGGATTAGGAAGAGTTTGAGTCGAAGTTTCTTTGAATGTTTGCAAAATTCCGAAATGAAACCATCTGATCCTGGGTTTGAGGGTTGGAAACTTTTTTTATAAGACTGTTACTGTCTTCTTTTATTCTGGGTCTTTATAAATGTTTTCTGCCTCCATTTGTATTCATTTACATAGATAATACGTTTCTAGGAATTAGGCTGTTGGGGTTGGTTTGGATTTGGATTTCAAATGTATTGAAGTACAGTGTTTAGTAGCGTCCCACTATAACTCTCTTTAACTCTGGTGGGTCTATGTTTCCAATGTCATTTCTGATCAATTTTCTTTTTTTAGTCTAGTTGGTCACTTTGCGATTTTGATTCTTTCCAGGAAACAGCTTCTGATTTTGTTGAATCTTCCCATTGCCTTCATGTTGTTGTTTTTATTATTGCATTCAGTTCTATTCTGATCTTTTGTATTTCCAATCAAGGTCATGGCCCTTTCCAACAAGTCATGACCACAGATAACCGCAGGTCATGGTATCTTTTGAAGGAACCCAATTTGCTCCATAACAAAGTGAGAATAAAAAATTTTTCCTGACTCGTTGTATTGCAGTCACTAGGCTTGACCCACTTGAACGGAATTGAATTCGACTCTGGATGTACATACACTTAATCACAGAGCTAAAGGGACCCCAGCGGCAGAGAGCAAACTGTCAGAATTACACAGCAAAGCTACAGAGATGTGAAACATTTGAAAGGGAAGGAAGAGTCAAAGAGCACACAGGACTCAGTACCAGGATAATCTCTTCCAGTCGTGGGCGAGTGGTCTTATTGGTGTTCATCAATGGACAACTCGGCATGCTCAGTCAGGATGGAGAGGGTTCACAAAGACCATGTCTTCCCCACATCTAAGGTTTTCATGTTGTCGGTGTTAGGTGTCATCCAGTTGGTTCCCACCATTTGTACAACAGAACAAAACACTGTCCAGTGCCAATAATTGTTCTGATGGCTGTGCCCTTGTTGCAGCAACTGTGTCAATCTATCTTGCTGAGGACCTTCTATTTTTTAATGCTCTTTCACTTTACCAATCACAATGTCCTTCTCCAAGCACTGTTCTCTTCTGACAATATGTCCAAAGCACTGGAGACAAAGTCTCGTCATCCTTACCTTTAGGAAGCAGTCAGGCTGTACTTCTTCCAAGGCAGCTTTGTTCGTCCTTTGGAAATCCATGATCCTGTCATTATTCTTCGCCCACACCATAATTCAAATGTACTGATTCTTCTTCAGTCTTCCTTACTTAGTGTCCAGCTTTCGCATGTACACGAGTCCATGGAAGATATCTTGGCTTGAGTCAGGCACACCTTGGTCCTTAAAGTAACATCCTTGATTTTCATTACTTTAAAGAGGTCTTGTGCTACAGATTTACCTAAATGCCACGAGTCATTTGTTCTCTTGACAAAGGTTTCCATGACCGTTGGTTGTGGATTCAAACCAGAAAAAAAAAAATCCTTGACAACTTCGATTTTTGCTCCATTATCATGATGCTACCTATCGGTTCATTTGTGATACATTTGGGTCTTCTTAGCAATTAGTCACAATCCAGGCTACTGTCCTTGATCTTCATGAGCAAGTGCTTCAAGCCCTCCTCTCTTTCAGCAAGTACAGTTGTGTCACTTGCTTATGGAAGATTATTCATAGACCTACCTCTAATCTTGATGCCACATTTTCTTCATTTAATTCAGTTTCCCTGATCATTTGCTCAGAACACAGATTTAATAAATACGGTGATAATACAATTCTAATGTATGTCTTTCCTTATTTTAAGCCATGCAGTATTCCCTTATAACCCTTATACCATTTTTCTGTCCACACAAATGCCTTTTGAAAAAAACAAAACAAAACAAATGCCTTTTGATCCATGTACAAATTCCACATGAGCACAATGAAGTGCTCTGAAATTTCGCTTCTTCTCAAGGCTGTCCGTTGTTCATTATGATCCTCACAGTCAAATACCTTGGCATCATCAATAAGACACAGGCGAACATCTTCTTTGCTTCTGGTAGTCTCTACTTCCATCCAAAGTTAATCTGACATCAGCAGTGCTATACCTCATTGTGATAGGCTGGATTGACTAGGGAAACAAATCCAGAGATACTTACAGATGTATAAGAAAGGACTTTATCTAAAGAAGTACTCGTGCATCAATAAAAACATCCCAGTCCAGTCCAACTCAAGTCCATGGACACTCATGCATAAGTCCTTCTTCAGCCACAAGCAACGATGCAGAATGCAGGAAGGTCACAGGTCATTGGTTGTAGATTTGTCTGGATCCAATGACTGTGACTGTGTCACAGGGCTTGCACAGGTCTCAGCATGGCTTATCAACAGGAAGATGTAAGCAGAAGAAGGAGGGGGTTTCCCAGAACCCTACTTATGAGAAGGTCACGCCACAAGGTAGGCACCATCAAGCCGAGACCTGATTGACAGGCTACTACACCCCTACATTTTTATATCTTCAAGTCACATGAAATTATGTAACTACCACACTCATTTCTTGTTTCCTTCTGACTCTGGCCTGAATCTCTGTGAACTCTCTGTCAATGTACTGCTGCAACCATTGTTGGATGATTGGCAGCAAACTTTCACTTGAATATTGTTTTAGTATATGTGAATTATGTCTCAATAAAGCTGCTTTTTAAAAATGATGTTATTCTATGGCTTGAGTATCCTGTTGAGTCACCTTTCTTTGACATAGAATTCACATAATATGTAATTTAGAAGCTCAATCATATTGAAATGTACTGTGCCATCATCATCACAATCCATTTTAGGACATTATCTTTTTTCTTGTACTCATTGCTATTAGTGCCCCATTCCCTCCATCCCTCCTGCCATACCCACAAGAAACCACTAATCCAGTGACTGTCTCTAGATTTGCCAACCTTGGATTTTATATATGGAAGAGCATCTGTGACAATTTGAGGATTAAGAGTGTAGGGGTGGAGTCTAGCTTGTCAGTTTGGAGATAGCCGAGACCTCTGCGTAGGTGTGGCCTTCTTCTGAGAATTCTGGGAAATGTGGTAATTCCTTCTTGGAAGTGGAGACACTGTCTCTCTCTCAGTTCACTCCCTTGGGGACATTCTACTGACAACACTCACTTGAAAACTCTCTACTGACAAAGTTTATTTCCTGTGAGACACCCCAGAGGAGAAGCCACATGGCTCTACTCTGATGCAGTCAGAAGCCTGGACCTAGAGAAGCCAAGTAAGACCCCTGCAAGCAAGGAAATGCTTCTGCCACCACTGACGTTGCACCCACTGGCCTGTGACATTCGTGCATTCAGCATCATTGGATGTGTTTCATGAATCTGAAGAGGACTTTATAGATTGTCGTCGAACAAATGGGTTAATATCAGATTTATGACCTTGAACTGGACTGGGTTGGGATGCTTTCTCAATGTTCAATTCCTCTTGTATATAAACCTCTCCCTTATATACATGTGTGTGTTTATGAATTTGTTTCTCTAGTCTGCTGGAACTAACACAGCATCTATGGAAGAAAAGCTTAAAAGATGTGTGTTTATGTACCTGTGCAAATAAAGTCAACTGATAGATACCAGTGGAACAAAGGTCCTGGCAGAAGGATACCACTGATTGAACCAGGCTGATGTGCTTTGGCAATACCCCACAAAGAAATAGTCATGAATACCAGTTAAATGCCTAACTTCTATAAGACATTTCATTTTTTCTTATGCCTTTGCAGCATTTGCTGAAGTTGAAGACTATGAGGATTTCATAGATCGGTACATGAATGCTATCCCAGCCGTAGTCGAGGGCGACAACCTGACGATTAGCTCCAGGTGCTACACTCCACAGGAGGACTCATTCCACATTTTCCGAGATGCTATCACCGGGGACATCCCATGGCCAGGCATGATTTTTGGAATGACCATTGTGGCTGTGTGGTACTGGTGCACAGATCAGGTGATGAGTGTGTATTTATATTTATGTTGTATTTTTTTCTTCCCAGAGAAAAACTTCTAGCTTCTACCTTGTGAGACTATTATGCAAACACCTTGCTGAAAGAATCAAACAGTTCTTCCTGGTTTGTTATGGTAAAAACCTATTAAGGCCAAATGCTAGTATCTCTCCTGTTTATTGTCTGCCAGCAGCAAAACCTTTTAGCTCTTTCTCTAAATCCTTGGAGTAAGTATATGCTTTATGGCTGATTGGCCTGGGTGCCCCCTTGCAGCTCATTAGAAATGGAGATCCTCATACCTTATCATTGAATTGGAATTCCCTTAACATGATACCCAATTCAGATTACATGCATGTATTGCTTCCCCTTGGTTTTTCAGTCTCCTATTGCTTTTCCAAAGATCGATGATCTTTTTCAACTATCTGTCCTCACTCACACACAAGCACCCCATCTCTACTTCCAGGCTTCCAGTAAATGGAAATCACAATTCGGACGAGATGAATGTTTAGTCCTTCCACTTTATGACTGGCAAATGTAATTCATGCTGAGCCACGAATGGCATCCTCTGATTGCTCTTCTGTGGTATCGCTATTATATTTTCTTGAGTTAATAATTATCTTACCTTGGTCAGTTTTAAGTTTTTCTTGGTAATTATTACTGATTAAACAACAAGCTGTCTGCAAATCATCTAAGTCTCCTTTCAATACATGAAAATGCATCAATCATTCTATCAGTTCTTTTGCTTTATCCCAATGCTTGTGGGCTCTCCAAATCTGGCAGACTGCTCCTATGCTCGGTGCCCACCTTCACTCAAGATGCCCCTCGCTGCCATCTTTGGGGTTCCCTTGGTCTCTCTTACATGATAGCTCCTACTTCCAGTAACTTATCTCTTCTTTCTTGATAACTCCTTAAAGACAACCAGATTGTGCCGTCTAGTGGTTCTCAACCTGTGCATCTCAATCTTTTGGAGGGTAAAAGGACCCTTCACAGGGGTCACCTGACTCATAACAGTAGCAAAAAATGACAGTTATGAAGTAGCAATGAAAATAATTCTATTGGGGGGGAGGTGTCACCACAATATGAAGAACTGTATTAAAAGGTTGCAGCCTGGGGAAGGTTGCAAACCACTGCTCTAGTAGTTTCCTGGAAAAGGTCTCATAGGAAATACATTTTTAATGACTTTGCAAGATTGAAATTAACTTCACCCCGTCCTTTCTTTTTTTGTTTGTTTGGTTTGTTTGTTTTTTTTTTTTTGGGGGGGGGGGCATCACTGCCCTTAGGAGTAGGAGGCCCAGCCTTTGCTCTGTGGAGCTGGAATCGAACCTCCATCCCAGTGGGCCGCAGTCCCGCACACAACCACTTCGCCACCGGGGCTCAGCCCCCCTCCCCCACGTCCTTTCTTTAATTGAAAGCGTAGCCATATACAAACATCTGCAGCAGAAATCACGTTCTCAAAGTCATAGATATATTCTCTCCCAACTTCCATTGTCACTGTTTAAAAAAATGAAGTTATTCTACTTATTGGTCTTTGGAATGTGACTGTCTTTTTCTCTCTGGAAGTTCTACTTTCCTTTGCTCTTGGCATTCTGAAAATTTTCCACAATGTATCTCATCATGGATTCATAGTTGTTCATTGTTCTGGGATACTATAACCCTGTTTATTCTAGTAACTTATATCTAGGATCATTTTGAGAGATTATGTCTTTCATTTATTCCATTTATTGTTATCTTTTTGAAATTTGTGTGTTTGGGATGTTAGATTATCTGGTTGTCTGATAATTCTTTCTCCCTCTTTTCAGAACTTCGTCTTTTGATTCTACACTCTAGGTGAATTCATCAACTTAATCTTCACTTGTATTTTTAATTTCTCCTTACTTTTTGTTTTCTGTTTTCCAATGTCTGTTTCTTTTCCTTAACTTACCTTCTTGAAATTTTCTTCTCTCTGAATAGTCTCTGCTATCTTCAAGTCTATAATTTTACAATCTTTAATCCATCTTGAATCAATAATTGCTTATGAGTTGGTTTGGGATCCAGTTTTATTTTTCTTCATATAACGAACCATTTTCCCATTCACCAGAAAATACATCCTTTCACCATTGATTTGAGGAACCCTCTTTTGGCTTGCATTGCACTTCATGCTCCCTGTCTTGCCTCGTGCTACCTTTAGATGTGATTTCTGGTCCTGCGTGTCTACTGATAGGGCGCCCCTCCTCTTGTGGTGTGTGTTGTCCTACCAAGTATTTGCTCTTACCCCTTCTGTCTAAAAAATGTAGTCTTCTCCCTCGGCACTGAATGGCAACTTAGGGCCTCTCCAAAGACTTTCAGGCAGATAAAAAAATAACCTTGTTTGCTGATATTCTTTACGAATAAAAATATCAAGAAGTGATGCTATCTTCAAAACTGTTATCTTTTAAAACAAACTTTGTTAACTAGGAATTATGAAATCATGTACATTAAATTCACATACTTGTGATATGTTACTCTTACCTAGATGAATTTGCATGATCATCCTGAAGAATTCTAGATATGAGTCTCAAGGTCCTACTCTTTTGGTTCAGTTCGTGAACTATTGCATTTTTGTGTCAAAATACTTGATTCTCAAGGAGGCAATTCACTAAAACACTAAAGCGTTTCTGAATTCTATGTGCTTTACTTAGTGCCAGAAATATTCAGTGATAATATCTATACAACCTGGGGCAAGAAGCACTTTGTACCTGGAGGAGCACACAATCTGTGCTACTTAAAAACCTGGGAGCTATAATCAGCCAAAGATTTTATTGACTTAGTAGAATTGCTATATACCAAAGGTCTTAGGAACATTGTACCAAATTTTCAGAATGCCTTGCAAGAGATGACCTTGCATTCACAATGATTGACATAAAACACCTCCCCAAGAGACAAACAACAGAAAAATGGATGAAGGGAGATAGCAGTCAGTGTAAGACATGAAAAAAGAATAATTTTCTAAATTATCAAGGGTTGATGAAGGAGGGTCAGGGAGGAGGGAAAAAAAATGAGGAGCTGATACCAAGGGCTCAAGTAGAAAGAAAATGATGATGGCAACAAATGTACAAATGTGTTTGACACAATGGATGAATGGTGGATGAATTATGAAGAGCTGTAAGAGCCCCAATAAAATGATTTTTAAAAAATAAATGAGGGCTGAGCCCCGGTGGTGTAGTGGTTGAGTGCGGTACTGCGGCCCGTTGGCTTGGCAGTTCAAATCCAGCAGCAGCTCTCCAGGAGCAAGGCTGGGTAGCTCCCACAACCACCAGAAGGCCATGATGCCCCCCCCAAAAAATAAAATAAATGAGAAACTTAAGAATTAGAGAGGTCAAATACCATATAAGAGGATTACTGGTTTGAACTTACTCCAGAGCCCTTTATTGTATACTCGCCCTGCCATCATTTTTCCTATAACAATAAACCCTAGAAAGAAACCTTCTTGTTTTTTCATTGGTTCATCATGTTTTCTCGGCAGGTCATTGTGCAGCGCTGCCTTTCGGGCAAGGACATGTCTCACGTGAAGGCTGCCTGTATCATGTGTGGGTACCTGAAGCTGCTGCCCATGTTCCTCATGGTGATGCCTGGGATGATCAGTAGGATCAAGTACCCAGGCAAGTCCCCAGTCCGTGGAGCCTTATGTTTCGATGCTTAAATTTATTTGAAGTGTTTGTAAAATGTTCTTGAAACTTGATAAACTGGAAAACAGCAGAATGGAATTCAATGTGGAAGGAATAATTGGTGCAGGGGGTCCAAAGAGAAATTTGGTGGACCCGATGCTTGGTTCACTTCGCTTTTTTATGCTCCTGTTTCCTGCAGATGGATAAGTCTTCGATTTCAGTTTTGATGAGTGACCCAAATGTAAGCCAATCTAGCGAGTAATAAGAGACTCTTAGAGCACACATGGTTAAGAATTTCACCACTAACCCAAACGTCGGTAGTTTGAATTTGCTCAGAGGCTCCTCAGAAGAAAGGCCCAGAGATATCATTCCCCCAAAAGATAGCCATGAAAAACCCCAGGAAGCACAATTTTAATCTGACTCACATGGGGTCACCCCTCGTTGGAATACACTGAAGACAGTTATTATTATTTTGTTGTTGTTGGCCTTGTTATTTCTTTAGAAAATAAAGCAGAAGAGTCCTGAAGGAGCAGATCCTTCAGCAGACTTTGGAGCAAATCTGGGAGATTTGTGGTGGGTGAGCCCACTGACATCTCTGTCTTGAAAAGCTCTGGAGAATGTTTCTTGAAAATGTGAGTTTCCATACTGGGTTCCTGCAGCTCCCACGCAGCCTACGTGCAGGTCCAGCAGGAACCCCTGAAGTCGGCAGGCGTCGCAGAGCTCGGCGTAACTAAATAGAAGAAGCAAAAGAAGGATGACGACCAGGCGAAACTTCTGGAAGCGATGGAAACAAACAAGAAGAACGAGGAGGAGAAGCGACATGGCCTGGACAAGCAGACCCCAGCCCAGGTGACCTTTGAGAAGATGCAGGAGAAGTGCCAAGTGGAAAGAATCCTGAAGAAAGTGTCTAAAACGCACAAGCAGAGGGTGTAGGACTTCAACAGGCACCTGGACCCGCTCACGGAGCACTAGGACATCCCCAAAGTCGGCTGGACCAAGTAGCCGCTCAGCCCCTGGATTTGGCATGACCTCCAGGAGAAGGACCCAGAGCTGGGGTTGGGTCTGGATGCTTCGGCATGTCCCAGAAGCCTTCTCGTACCTGTGCCTTTGCGTGTTGTGCTGCGAAGGTGCATTTTGAGACTGTTCGCTCTTTCTGGACTTTGATTAAAATAAGACTGTCCTTTCACTCGATCCTGGTTTCCCGGTAGCCTGTAGAAGATAGCGCCATTCTAGTGCGGACTCAACAGCTGGGCAAGTGCAGCCAGAGACTCACAAGTTTCCCTCCAAGTGCCACATAAGAATAGTTCTCTGAAATATCATGATCCCAATTCTACTTGAGAACCCCAGCTAGTCCAGGGGATGTAGGGCTGGAAACATGGGGGATTTAAGATAGATGATCCCTTCTGGACCAGCAGTGGGAGTGGTGATACTGGGAGGGTACCCAATTTCAGGAAGCTACATATAACCTCCTCTCCGGAGTACAGACAACAGGGAAATGAGTGAAAGGACACATCAGTGTATGATATGAAAAAGTAATTTACAACTTGTAAATTAGTAAGGGTTCATGAGGGAGGGGGAGGGTGAATATGGGGAGCTAGTACTGGGGGCCTAAGTGGAGGGAGGATGTTTTGACAGTGATGATGACAACAAGTGTGCAAATGTGGTCTGCATACAATTGACGTACGTATTGATCATAATGGGAGTTGTATGATGATCCCCCATAAAATGATTTATTTTTTAAAAAGGAGGTGGAAAGAGGAGCTTATACCAAGGGCTCAAGTAGAAAATATTTGGAAATGAAGATGGCAACATGTGTACAAATATGCTTAATACAAATGGTGTATGGAATGTTATAAGAGCCCCCAATAAAATCATTAAAAAAACAAAAACAAACAAAATAATAGTTCTCCGAGTTACAGTTAAGCCTCTGAAGACAGCCAGCTCGCTCTGCTAGGATAAAATGGACTCCCACTGGCTTTGGGGCTTATGCTGCCCCATCCAGGACCTGGGAAGTCATTCACAGCTTCAGGCCCGCCGACCACCTCCACAGCCCTTCTCCCTGACAAGACAGCTGTCTATGGGAAGGATGGAACACCCCACTTGGTCCTTTTCTGACTCATTTGCAACCCGGTTTTTCCATTCCAAGTATTTCTAATGGTTGTCACCATGGCTCCTGTGCAGGCCTTCCTAATTAGGCATAGACATCAGTGTAAAGGAACCCAGAAAGCCTGACTCGCCACTCACCCTGGGCTCGTAGCAGTCTCCAGATAGTTAAGCAGAGTTATTCTGGCACAGGACCAAGAGGCTATTGGGGTGACAGGGCCAGGGCTGAGCTCTATCAGGCAGACAGGTGCAATCCAACGGGAGGCCCCCATGACTGGACTTGGGGGCGAGGGTCTTGGGGCCTGTGTTTACTGGGTGAGGTGCAACGTATTTACTCTGCAGGAGGTGGCCCTGTGAGGCAGCTTTGGCAAAGGTAGCAAAAAAAAAAAAGGTGAGGACTGGGCTTGAAGCCCTTTGTGTGTCAACTGCACAGTAAAGTAACTTGATTATGAAATATGAAAAAATGTAAAATACACTAATTTTACTGCTTTGAAATTGGGGTTTTTAGGAGTTTCTTTAACATCTTTTTAAAAAAAAATAAGCAGTTTTTTTGAGACATAATCCAAATATCATGCATTTCAGTAGTTCTCTTATCATCAAGAAGAGTTATACAATCATTACCACAACCGATTTTAGGACATTTTCTTCTTTCTTGTACTCCTTGTTCTTAGCTTCCCATATCCTTCCAGCCTCCCCGCCCCACCCCCACCCCCGCTATTTTAATTTCTGAATTAGCCGAAAATAAGTTCTTTGTTGCACAAGCTGAAGACAATATAACTTAATTCTTCTTGGCTCATCAAGGCTTCTGACTAATATCAAGTCCATACAGACGATACTGAATTTACTTGATGTTTTCTCGTTTTTATTTAGGCGAAATAGAGTTGCCATGTTGTTAAAACAACACAGATGCCCAACAAGCAAGGACTTGTTAAAAATATCAATGCTGCTCTGATGGGTGCTGGGTTATCTGTTGGACTGCTAACTGGAAGGTCAGCAGTTCCAAACCACCAGCCACTCTGAAGGAGAACGAGGAGGCTTTCTATTCGCATAAAGAGTTACAGTCCTGGGGGCTGAGCCCCGGGGGCGCAGTGGTTGTGCGCGGGACTGCGGTCCACTAAGTTGGAGGTTCAAATCCAGCAGCAAGGCTGGGCCTCCTACTCCCACCACGAGAGGGCAATGATGCCCCAAAAACAAAACAAAAAAATTTTTTAAGAGTTACAGTCCCAGAAACCCATTAGGACAGTTCCTCCCTTGCCTCTGAGGTCACTCAGAATCAACTCGGGGAAAGTGAGTTGTGTTTTTATATTTTAAGAGTGAAGACTATCATAAAAGTTGGGGGGGGGGATTCGACTTTAGAGTAAGTGATAAAAAAAGTAGCTACAAATATGAGCCTGAGTATGGCTCTGTGGAAGGAAACATTTTAAAGTAAAATAAGAGATGTTCTAAGGTGTTAGAATTCTGCATGACTGTCAATTTTTGCTATTTTTCATGATATTAAACAAAAACATTGATCGCCATGGTGTTATGTAATTACCACGATAAAGTGAGGCATCACATATGGACAGCTATACAATAGACTATGAAAGTTGGCACCTCTTCTTAGCTATAGGTTGAAAACACCGGGCTAACTATGACTAGACCCTTGTGTGTGTGTGTGTGTCTATTTGTTTATTTTTAATCTGTGGGATTCTGTGTTCCTGAGACGTCATGGTTCCCCTGATGGTTGTTTTTTTCCCCCCAAAGGATGAAAGCAGTTCCTCTTCTTGGTCTAATGCTCTGACTGGACATTCAGTCTCAGGAAAAGTCATGTCCCTTACGTCAGTGCAAGCATAGGAACTCATGTGATGAGCTCAGATCTGCCAGAGCACTCAGCAGTGACAATCCAACATTGGGTCGCCAAGTCCTGGGAAAACAGATGTCTTTTCTCTTGTGGGGCGTGGGGTTGTTTTTGATGCTGTTCAGTGTCTGTTTTGCTTCCGTCCTCTAAACTTCCCTCCGGCCCTCTCCTCAGATGAAGTGGCGTGTGTGGTGCCCTCTGAGTGTGTGGCACACTGTGGCACTGAAGTTGGCTGCACTAACTATGCCTATCCACTGCTAGTGCTGCGCCTGATGCCTGACGGTAAGGAAATGCCTATGTTGGCTTCGCCTCAAAATCCTGTTCCAGAGATGGTTCAGTCAGAAGAAGTATGGTGAATCTTTCGCATTCTCGTTTGTATTATCTTACCGTATTTTTCAGACCAGAAGATGCACCGGACCATAAGACGCACCCAATTTTTAGAGCGGGAAAACAAGTAAAATAGTCTGAACCAAATAGTATCAGTATACTAAAATATTTATTAAAAATAAAGCAAAATATGGTAATATTTAACAGTGTAGACTCAACAGTGGTGTTAAGAACCACCATCGCTTTCACTAACAAGGGAGGAAAGACTTAGAGGCTCAAACACTTTTTTAGTTTTCGGGAAACCCTAAAAACTCATCATCATCACTAGTGTCAGAATTTATGATTGCCCACAATCACTTAATCTATTTGTATTCTGGTGGCACTCTTCGTGCAATTCTAGTTTGGGTGTGCATAACAAGACCGAGTCTTCTCATAAATCTGTAGCACCATTATGGTAAGTAAATTCCTTCCTGCCTTTTTCTACAGCAATGCGTTTGACTTCATAGATTATCTTTTTAAAGAAACTGAGAAACCCATATACCGGTGACACGTGATCCAGTCTTTCATGTCCACTTCTAACTGTGGCCATTTGTCAGCATGCCCATGAAAAGTGTACTTAATTTTATCAGGTTTTTGCAGCTGATCCTCCTGTTCTCTCCTTTGATCATTTTTTCAGTTGGAAGTCATCCAGAATGTCTCACCACTGCCCTGTTTCCATGTTCTTTTGCATATTTTATTACCTCCAGTTTAAACGGAATGCTATACACTAATCTCTTCATCTTCCATATTTTATATCATTAGAGAAATGGTGTTTTTCTGAGAAAAATAGAGTAGGGAAAGAGCTGTCCATTGTTATGAGAGACCTATTGGCACATACATCAGTCTTGTAATTGATGGTAACTCAAACCCCTTGGTACTACTATGAAAGGGCACCAACCCACCTGACAGGCAGGGCTTCGCATGGCAGGAGAGACTCTATGTCTCTCTCCTATCATGACGGGCTCCTTGCCTGCCTGTCAGGACACTGTACTGCATCACATAGTCCCAGCTGGGACGTTCCCTGGTACCGTACCTAGCTGCCTCCGGTATCAGTGCTCTCCTCCTGTCAGTCTGTCAGTGTCCTACACACACAAGGGAGGCGTACGTTGTGTCAGTCATGTGACCTTGAGACTCCAGGAGGTGGGACTTCCCCCAAACACACAGCCATTCAATGCGTGCAAATAGCAGCAGACAGTAAGCAGGCATATGGGATCATAAATAGATGTTCTGGGGTACCACACCTTCGGATTATAAGACGACGGAATGTCATTCCCCCCCCCCCTCACTTTGGGATAGGGTGGGGGGGCAGAGTGTGTCTTATGGGCTGACAAATATAGTAATTCAATCTATTAGACAATTCTTGTTTTTTAAAATCATCTTATTGCGAGCTCATACAACTCATCACTATCCATACACCCATCAATTGTATGCCAAGCACATTTGTACATTTGTTGCCATCATCATTCTCAAAACATTTTCTTTCCACGTAAGGCCTTGGTATTAGTTCCTCATTTCCCTCCCCCTCCCAACCCTGCTCTCCCTCATGAACCCTTGATAATTTGTAAGTTATTATTATTATTTTGTCATATGGTACACTGTCCGATGAGGTTCTTCACCCACTTCCCTGTTGTACATATCCCAGGGAGGAGATTATTTGTAGAACCTTATAATCAGTTCCCCCTTTCTACCCCAACTTCCCTCCACCCTTCCAGTCTCACCAGTCTCACCACTGGTCCAAAAGGGATCATCTGTCCTGGATTCCCCATGTTTCCAGTTCCTCTCTGTCCCAGAGGACATCCATCCTCTGATCTAGCCAGATTTGTGAAGTAGAATCGGGGTCATGAGAGGGAGGGATGGAGGAAGCATTTAAGAGCTCGAGGAAAGTTGGATGTTACCTCATTGCTACACTGTCCCTTGACTGGCTTGTCTCCTTCCCGCGATGCCTCTGTAAGAGGATGTCACATTACCTAGGGATGGGCTTTGGGTCCCTAATCTCTACCTCTCCCCCATTTATAATGATAGAAATTTTAGTTCTGATACCTGATCCCTTCAACATCTCATGGTCACATAGGCTGGGGTGTTTCTTCCACGTGGGTTTTGTTGCTTCTGAACTGGATGGCCACTTGTCTACCTTTGAGCCTTTAAGTTTCCAGATGCAATATCTTTGGATAGCTGGGCACCATCATCTTTCTTCACCACCATTTGCTTATGCACACACTTGCTTTTGGTGATCATATCAGGAAGGTGGACATGCAATGATATGATTTTTTTCTAACTGATCCCTTTGATACCTCGTGGGCACACAGGCTGGTGTGCTTCTTCCGTGAGGGTTTTGTTGCTTCTGAATTAGATGGCTGCTTGTTTACCTTCAAGCCTTTAAGACCCTAGAGGCTATATCTTTTGATCCTGAGCACCATCAGCTTTCTTCACCACATTTGCTTATGCACACACTTGTCTTCAGTGATCATGTATGGAAGGTGAGCATCATGGAATGCCAATTTAATAGAACAAAATGCTCTGGCATTGAGGAAGTACTTGAGTGAAGGCCCAATGTCCATCTGCTGCCTTAATAGTAGGCCTATAAGTATATACATGTAGATCTATTTTCCCATCATCATATATAAAAATACTTACCTATGTACATGCCTGTATTTAGACCTCTATAAATGCCCTTGCCTCCTTGTTCTTTCCTCTATTTCCTTTTACTTTCCTCTTGGTCTGTTATCATGCTCAGCCTTCATTTGGATATCAGTCATTTCTCTCAGTTACATTACCGTGGATCAATCCCCACCAGGTCTCTCACACCACCTTGCCACTGATTTTGGATCACTTGTCATTCCCTTGTCCCTGGGAGCACCAGTTCCTCTCCCCCATCTTCCCCTCTCCCATGTGCCCCTGAAACCATCAGTACCATTGTTTTCTCCCACAGACTGTTAATCCAGCCTATCTTATCTAGATAGACCTGCAGAGATAATAATATGCACAAAAAACCAAGACATAGCAAGATGAAATGACAAAAGAAAACCAAACAATGACAACAACAACAACAAAACCGATGTCCAGAAAAAATATATAAATAAGTAAAAAAAGAAAAATACTAAAAAAGAAAAACTTGTAAATAGTTCAGGGTCTATTAGTTGACCTCTAGGAGTGTCCTCTGGTTGAGTCCAATGGGGTGCCACACCATGACCCCAAAGTCTATCCTTGGCACTCTCTCAGCACCCCATGCTCTGGCCCTGCCCCACCACACCACTGCTCTGCTGCATGCCCTTAGTGTTTTGCCTAAGTGTGGTGGGGTCAGACTGGCTGCAATCCTGACCTTGTGTCTATTAGACAATTCTTAAGCACCTTCTATGGACTCCACGCCCTATACTGGGTTCTGGAAATAGAGATAAAACAGAACAAGATAGGGGTCTGGTTATAGGGGTCTTTAGTCCTTTGGATTTGAGACTGATATACAATCCAGTTAGAAACAAGATCTCTTCTTTGTCAATGAAAAATCCATAGCCATAAATTTATAAACTCAGAAGCTTAGGTTTATTATTTATGTTGCTTTCATAGGGTAGGTGATTCCTAAATATTAGGTGGCCGTCAACGTGATTTACAGCTACTTATTGAGTGCCTACGAGTCCCTGAGTGGCACAAATAGTTAAGCACGTGACAATTTAATCTAGCGTTTTGTCGAAATCTCCCCAGTGGCACCTGAGAAGAAAACCTTGGTCGTCTACTCCCAAAGGATCAGGGCCATTTAGAAATCCATGGAGCAGAGTTCTACTGTGACAGATGGAGTAGCCATGGGTTGGAATTGATTTGATGGATAATTGGGCTTTTGTGCAGTTTCCTTTTTTGTTTTGCTTTATTCGATGTCTATCTGGGTTAGGAACTTACCTGGTCCATAGTAAACATCAGGTAAGCACACAAAAAATCTCTTGTGCTCTCTCTCTCTCTCTCTCTCTCTCTCTCTCTCTCTCTCTCTCTAAACCTGTGCTTTTGGAGCTCACACATTAGTGGGTTTTTTTTCTTTTTAAGAAGGAAAATAAAGCATGCCTAAATTAAATTTGTAAGTCTGATAGGATGTTGGAAGGTAATCATTTTCAAATATGAACAGAAACAGAGGAGGGCGAGGGGTCTGAGAATGACTTGTGGTCATCTACCAAAGGTCCAATCAAAGTTGGTTAACAATTCTGTCACCCTTCTTTTCCTGACCCACATGAGTATTTTTAGGAGAAAATGAGACTAACTCATAATTGACATCACCAAATATATTATTACATGTAAGGCTTAACTAATAGCCAGATGACGTGGGAAAAGGAAGCTGCCATCATGTCTCCAAACATACACCTTTGTTCCTACCAAAGGCAACTTCAACATAAATAATAACAGGCTTTATCCTCTCCAGTGATTTCAAATCTTCAGAAGGTAAAGAATAATCTCCCAAATCAGGTCCCAGCAGATGACTTCTACATATATATTTAGAACAAAATAATCTAGAATGAATTATTCTTCTATCATCAGGAAATAAATAAGAAACACTATAGGTTCATATGCATTCATGGGTGTAGCAGCCAAAGTTTCAGATGGCATTTTTATTTTCCAATGACTCCCTGGATAAGGAAGGCAATTGGAGACCATGGTGTTAAGACCCTAACCAATCATTGCTCTCTTTTCTGGCCCCAGGTCTGCGAGGCCTGATGCTGTCTGTCATGTTGGCCTCTCTCATGAGCTCCCTGACCTCCATCTTCAACAGCGCCAGCACCCTCTTCACCATGGACCTCTACACCAAAATTCGGAAACAAGCATCAGAGAAAGAGCTCCTTATAGCTGGACGGTAAGCACATATTTCATTTTCATCTGAAATTTATCTGGAAAAGTCCAAAGGAGGAAGGAAACTCCACATAGAGATTCCTAAGATGAACCGAAAACTCTCACCTTCACTATTACATCAGTGTGCATTATCTCCAGAAGTTTCTGTGACCATCACATGAAAGAAGCAATAGATTCTCAGCCACACAGCACAGCTTATCAAGCATATTTATATAGAATTGAGCCATGCAGAAAGGAATAGATTTAGAAAAGGGCCTACTATAGAGTTTGATTATTGAATTATATCAATTCAAGAGTCCTGGAGAAACCTGCAGACCATGAAGCAATCAGAGTGAAAGCAAATAAACAGAGAAGTTGGATAGCATATCTTGTTTTATTCTCTTTATAATTTTCATATGGACCATATATTGTCATGGCATTTTTAATGTGTGTTTTTCAATTAAAGCATAAGGGTGAAGGCAGAAGAAGATACTGGGAGGAAGGCAAGAATTCAAGGCAAGAGAGGGATATACTGTTATACACACAATCCTGTCATAACAATGACCTACAAATAGATCCATACATAGGTAGACATGCAGGCTGAATGATTGTGGGAGACCGAGTAGGAGCATACTCATAAATATGCATGTGTATATGTACACATACATATATATGCATATATATGAGGGGGTACCAACTAAAATTGGAAAAAAGCTGCTGGGGAGAGCTTATACAGAACACATTTTTCCCTCTAGGTGAGCATAAAGCAAAGAGCTCTGAGTTAGTGTACCCAGTGGCATCACCTGGTAAGGTTCTTTTTGGTCACAGTGAATTTTTTCATAAACGCAGTTTCCCTCAAACCTCGTTTTTGATCATGGGGAATTCAAGAGAACAGCGTGAGGTTGGAAATTTTGTTTCCTGCTTGAGAAAAATGCCACAAAAGCTGTGGTGATGTTGAACACAACTTACAAGAGCAGTGCTATGGGTGAAACTCAAGTTGATTGAACCTCATTTTGGACATCTGTCAACTTCCTGAATGGATGAAAATGTAGACAAAATTTGTACACTTGTGCTCAAAGACTGACAATGGACCCTTGAAGAGATGGGAAAGTTACCTGGACTATTTTGGAGCCTGGTTTAGTGAATTTCAACAGAAGATTTGGGAATGAGAAGGGTCACTGTGAAATTTGTGCCTTGGGTTCTGACTGACCAGGAAAAAGTGCATCAACTGGAAACGTCAACTTTGAAAGAACAGTTTTGAAGTGACCCAGACTTTTTTTCCCCAAGGTCATTACTTGTGATGAGACATGGTGCTATTCTTATGACCCCCAAAGCAAACATCAATTAAACCAGTAGAAGATGCCATCGTCACCTTGCCAGTCCCCCAAAAAGATTGGTAAGTGAAATCAAAGGTCAAGATGATGCTCTTTTTTTTTTTTTTGCTAGTGGGATAGTACATTTGGAGTTCATTTCATCAGGTCAGATTATTAATCAAATTTTCTATTTATAAGTTCTGAAAAGGTTGCATAACAGTGTGCAACAAAAAATCTTGGTTTGTGGCAGGTGTGAGACTGATTTTGCTACCTGAGACTGATTTTGCTACCATAGCAACACACCTGCTTATTCAGCCACATCAGTGTGCCAGTTTGAGGTCCAAAGACCCCAGGATACCTCTCTTGAACATACAACTTACTCACCTGACCTCATTCCATGCAACTTCTTTTTGTTTCCATGAATGAAGAGAGACATGAAAGGACAATAATTTGATGATGTAGAAGAGGTGAAGAAGAAGAAGAAACGAGGGAGGTGCTGTCAGTCACCCAAACAGATGAGTTTAAAAAATGTTTCCAAGAACGGAATCGCAGATTTGAGAAATGTATTAAGTGTAATGAAGAATATTTTGAAGGTAATAGGGTTGTTTTGTTAAAAAAATTAAATACATAGCTTTGAAATAAATTTGGGTTGGAGGGTACCTCCTCATATAAATATATTTTAAAGATATTTAAACATAAGTATTTACTTTTTCTGATCTAAAAATATACCTATGAATGTAGTGAAGCATACAGGGGCAGAACTATGCAACATTCTTTGTTATAACCAAATACACTGAGCAAAATATGGGAGAGGAAAGTTCAGTGAAGCTGGAAAGAACTCTAATGCCATGGGAGACTACAGAATAAAGAGAGAATTAGTAAAGGGGGGGGGTGAGACTACTTACTCCCAAGGCAAAGGGGGCAATAATAGTGATTTCCAAACAACTTCACATAGTGAACATTTTGATCAGAATGAATCAAGTGCTCTGATTAGGGACTCAGATCTTTTCAAGGAGTATTCTGAATTACTTGCCTCAAGAGTAAAGGAAAAGGATATACTACAGCCTGGAACAAAAGTTACATTTTATCAAAGGAAAGGAAGAGATTTGTGGCCATTCTTTATAAAAAACAACAACTTGATCTTCAGCAATGACATAGGAAACCTTCTGAAGAGAATTGGTCTTTCAAAATATAGATGTCATGAGTGGCATCTTTTCACCAACAGTTCAAAATGTAGTTTGAAATATATTCCTTTAAATAATGGCAACAGAGGGTGGGAGAGAACAAAAGGAAAATAAGAGGAGCGCAATAGAAAGTAAATGTCTAGAAGAGACTGATGGCAACATATGTACAAATATGCTTGATACAATTGATGTGTGGATTGTGATAAGAGTTGTAAGAGCCCCCAATAAAATGACCTTTTACTAAATATAAGTAAAAAAATAAATAACTGCAACAAATGTGATTGTATTCCGATGAGTCACTCCCCCAGAATGAAAGAAAAGTACAAGGCCATTCTCTTTAGTCTTAGAAAAGATAAATTACTGAGAACACCAATGGATGTGGACTTGAAAATGGTTCCTTTCTTCTTGGTCAACAAAATAGCTGCATATAATATTCTTGCTCTTTGTGTCTTTGGAATAATAGAGCCAAACAAACACTGGGCAAGAAAAGATGGGCCTCCGTGGGGAGAAGGGTGTGGTGAGTGGATAGTGTCATGGACAGGGGAACAACTAGGGAATCAAAACCAACATCTAGGAGAGGGTAGAAATAATGTAAATACCTTAATCCATAGTAGAGGCATTGACCTGTGTACATATATTTAAAAGGCAATACATGGGCTGCAGATGGGCCTTAGGTCTCAGCACATAAGTTCCCTCAATACAAGAACCCTTTGTTCTAATAAATTGGTATTCTGTAATGCTCACCCCCCCACATGCTCACTGAAAAGAAAATGGGTACATAAGCACACGTAGTGAAGACAGAGGATGATGCCAATCTATTAAAAGATACAGTGTCTAGGCTCTTGAAGGCTTGAAGTTAGACAAGCAGCCATCCAACAGTGAAGCAACAAGCTCACATGGAAGAAGCATACCAGCCAGTGTGATCATGAGGTTTTATTGAGACCAGGCAATGGACATATAACCACACACCCCCATCCAGGGGAAAGAACAACAGAAACCAGAGGGGAAGGGAGACAATGGTCGGTGTGAGACTTGAAAATAATTAACAATCTATCAACGAGCCATCAGGGGGTTGGGCAGAGAAAAGATTGACCTCCAAGGGAAGATATGGTGGTTGGAGGGGAAAATGTAATTAATAAACCTTTGTTAGCATGAAATAGACTCAAACCCCCCTCACCCTATACCCCCCACCCCCACCACCAACATATAAAGTTAGGCCTCATGAAACAATTTGTAAAGACTTTGAATAAAGGCAGTTTGTGAATTGACTACACAGTGTATAAGTTACCTGGACTTACCAGGGAAAAACGGAAGGCAGGAATTTTCAGTGGTTCACAGTTCAGACAAGTTATAAATGACCTACATCTCAATGAATGAAATCAAATCACTTACCTGGGCTTCATTTGTTCTTACGGAAACTTTCTTGGCAACAAGTTCTACACACAACTCGTAGAAGTTATGCTCTTTCACTTCAGCAGACTTGATTGTAACATTAGTATTAAATTCCATTATCTGCACAATCACTTAGATTGCTTTCCAGAGAACCTTGGCAATGTAGGCAAAGGACAAGGTGAAAGATTTCACCAAGACACAAAAGTAATGGGAGCCAGGTGCCAAAGAACATGGAATGCCCACATAATAGCAGACTATTGTTGGGATCTTATGGGAGAGTGTCCTGGCAGATCCCATTCTGGGAAGTCTCATAAAAGGAGCTTCTTGTGTGTCAAATAATTGCAGGAGGGTTTTTTTTTATCAGAAATCTGTGCTTTTGGTATGAAATAAGTATTTTTGTGTATTGTACTTTCCTCTTTTAGTATGTTTCCTTCATGCTTAAAAGATACTAATTTAAATACTACATTACAATGTCCTGGTTTTTTATTGGGTGAACAGTGCGCAGAGTAGAATATGGCATAGGTTGTGTAATTCTAAAACTAGAGCCGTTAGGGAGACACTGGTGCAGTTTTACCCAGAAACAAGTCGAAAATTTGAGGTGCAAAAATGTGTTCACCAGTGTTACAGAACAATATTATTAATATCACATGCAGATAAAAGTTTACAAAGATAAATTGACAGGGGCCAGCCAGAGGGTCAGGTCAGCTTCAGAAGAGGACTTGTGGCGCAAAGGCTATTGCTGATGTGAAATGGATCTAGGTTGAAAGCTGAGGATACCAGCAAGATGGCTGCTTGTGTTTTATTGACTATTCAAGGCATTTTGCCGGCGTGGCTCAGAACACACTTACTCGTCTTGAAAACAACGGCAATTCCAGAATACTTACTTGTGCTCGTGAAGAATGTGCACCTGGCTCAAGAGCCCTTTGTGTGAACAGAACAAGTAATACCGCGCGGCTTAGAATCAGGAAAGGCGCGCATCAGGTTGTCTGCTCCCACCACACTTCTTCAAGTCCTTCTGCTGAGCAAATCACCAGAGAATGATGGGAAGGAGAGTGGGGTATCAATATTGGAGGAAGGCTTGTTGACATCTTCTCATATGCAGATAGCACAACTGTGTTTGCTGAAAGCAAGGAAGCATTGAAGTACTTTCTGATGAACGTCAAGGATGGCAGTCCTTAATGCGAATTGCAATTCAATGTAAGGAAGACCCAAATCATCAAAACTGTACCGGTAGGTAACATCATGATGAATGGAGAGGAGATTGATGTTGTTAAGGATTTTTTGTCTTGCTTGGATCCACCATCAATGCTCATGGAAGCAGCAGGCAAGGCATCAAAGGACACATTGTGTTGGCTGAGTCTGCTCCCTCTTTAGAGTGTTGAGCAGCAAGGGTGCTACCCTGAAAACAAAAGTGAGCCTGACCCAAGCCGTGGTATTTTCAGTTGCCTCATAAACAAGTAACAGTGAAAGTTGGACATTGAATACAGAAGACGGAAGAAGATGTGCTTGCGTTATGGGGGCTGGAAAAGAATGTTGGAAAACACCACGGACTGCCAGAAGAACAAACGAATCTGTCTTGGAAGAAGTACAGTCAGAAGGCTCCTTAGAGGCAAACAATGAGACTTCATCTTCTACGCTTTGGCCTTGTCAGGAGACACTCCCTAGAGAAGGACATCATGCTTGACAAAAGGGCAGCAAGAAAGAGGAAGGTCCTCAATGAGAGGGATGGATGCAGTGGCTGCAACAATGGGCTCATGTGGAAGAACAATTGGAAGAACAGCACAAAACTGGTGTTGGACTCAACTCCACGACACCTCACAACTTGCATGCACTGTTTGTAATTTTTCTTAATGTGTGATTATTTGCTGCGGCTTAGCAATGGAAGCTTCTTTCATGGGTTTCTCTACTGGGTGGAATGAAAACAAGAATCCTGCTATTATTCTGCTAACTCAAAGACTGTCCTTTCCCCCTGGCTTATTCACTGAGTGGGGTGGTCTGGACACCCAGTCTCAGGTCAGAGTAGAGGCCGTTGCTGTCCAGTCCAAAATGCCCTGTCTGCAAAGACTGATTTTAAAAGAGCCCTGTGTTTTCAGTGAAATGGAGTGTGAAAAGAAATTTACCCTTTCTTAAAAGATTGCATTGTCTTGGTGACATCTTGGTATGGTTACTTTAGTAAATCAAACACTAGGGGAAAAATACTGAATACCCCACACCACCTGACCTCAGGCTTGATTCTTGGGAAACACTGTAGAAAATGGAAATGCATCTATGTTTCTGTGGTAAATACCAGACTGGAAGGGAATTTGGGAGGCTCAAGATTGCTTAAGTGGAATCCCAAGTCCCACTAACAGGTATAGAATGTTCAGCACATATCTTTATATCTCAATGGAAGTGAATTCACGACTCTTTTCTTATATCATTATTAAAAGATCATTTCACTAGAGGATTTTACAACTCTTATAGCAATCCATACATCTATTATATCAAGCATATTTTTACATATGTTGCCATCATCATTTTCTAAACGTTTACATTCTATTTGGGCCTTTGGTATCAGTTTTCTCTTTTTTCTCACTTTCCTCTCCTTCTCCCGCACCCCCCCCCCATGATCCCTTTGATAAATGATAAATTATTGTTATTTTCACATCTTATATCAACTGCTATCTCCCTTTCTGCACGGTTTCTGTCGTGTGTCCCCCTGGGTTGGGGGGAGAAGGTGGTTATGTGTTGATTATTGTAATTGGTTCCCACTTCCTTTCCTCCTCGCCCTACTTTTCCCCTCCCTTCCTGGTATTACTACTCCATGTGTTGTGAGCTCTTATCTGTACCAGGATACAAGCTCCCATCTAGCCCTAAGTGGAAGGCAGGACTGGGGTTCTGATAGTGGGGGGCGAGGGAGCCTCAAGGCACCAGAGAAATATTGTGTGTTTCTTAGGTTTCATCAGTGCTATACTGAACCCTCATTGACTCAGCCCTTCCTCATCAAGGGCATGACCCATTGTCATGACTCAATTTTTTTGACTCTCTATCAATACCTGTTATCTCTAAGACACAACCATGAAAAAAAGTTTTATGGAAACTTATGGCTCTAGGGGATAGACAATGAATAGACGGGAGCTACATCGAGTGTTAAGAAGCACAGGAAGAACAGGAACGCAGGGCAGGAGAATGGCAGCAATTTAAGACTTGAGGTGTCCTCTCAGAGGAGGTACATTTGCGCAGAGCCCCAAGGAATATGCAGGATCTGGGGGAGGAGCTGCCCTGCATACATGCCTCCGACAGTCACGCACTTGCAGTGCTGGAGCGACAGCAAGGAGTGAGATTGGCACATGAGGGGAACGTGGAGGAGTGATAAGAAAGCAAGGTCAGAATAGCGATCATCCGAGAGTTCACACAGTACCTTTAAGGCCATAACAAGGACTTTGGATTTTGCTCCAGATGTGATAGGAAGAGGTTGAAGCTCAGAACACCAGAGTAGGCATAATCTCATCTCCAATGATAGTAACAGTTAAGATACTGCGTGTTGTTTATTGGGACCCGTCAAGGCATTTGCATGATTTATCATACTTAGTTTTCACCAGGTTGTGAGAATTTTGTAAAGCTTAAATCAGTGTGCTACAAACACCTGCTCAAATGTTTGGTGCTCTGTTCATGAAACCCCATCTCTCTGTTAGGTGGGCACAAAAATGATGGCTTTATATGGGCAGTCTAATTATATCACCACTAGTCTGTCAGGTGTATGAGTACTGTGGTATTTGGATAGTTGCTGTGATACTGGAAGCTACACCACTAGTATTTCAAATATCAGCATGTCTCCCACGGAGAACAGATTTCAGTGGCACTTCTGCACTAAGATACACCAGGAAGAAAGCATAAGGAGTTCACTTCTGAGGGATTAACCACTGAAACCCTTATGAATCATAGCAGAACATTGTTTGATATGGTGCCAGAAGATGAGCCCCTTGGGCTTGAAGGCACTCAAAATGCCACCTTAGGGAAGTGAATGGAACTAAGCGTTCAGGAATGTCTTTTGCATGCGGCACGACTCACAATGAGAAGCGTCTGCAAATGTGTGTGAGTCGCCGGAACATGGAGTGTATGAAGTCAACAATGGGTGCAAGTGTAACAACAATTTTAAGGATGGTGCAGGACCACACAGTGTTTCATTCCATTGTTCCTGGGATGGCTATGGGTCAGAACCAACAGTACCGAACAAAAACAATCAATTATATATACAGTAGAACTTGCAAACACCGGAATCTGTGTAAGGCAGGAACTGGCCAGACTAGAAAAACTCAAAATAGTTAACACTAACAAACAGCAAGAGAAGATTGGTAAGGCTGAACTCTGTCAAAGGTAGGAAACTTGTGAGAGTCAGAGGAGCTAGGAAGTCCTGTCAAATTCCAGCTCCCACAAGTTTCACTGTATTTCCCCATATGTATTCACAAGCTCAGACTACTGTGGGATCTAGACAGGCTTCCTGGATTATGCTTCCTGGGTTCTAGAAGCCTCTAATATGTTTTCAATAATTTATCAACATTTCCACCAAAGGCAAAATATAACATTTATAACATATAGCCTTTCTAGCCAAACCAGCCAATAAAGTTGTTTTAATTTCTACCTGTATTTAATTAAAAAAAAAGAAAAGAAAGAAAGACGTATTGCCTCTTTAGGCATGGGGGGAAAGACAAAGAAAATGATGTCAGCTTTCTTTATCAAATAGAACTAATAAAGAACTAGTTAGTTCTTTATTAAGAGAACTAATAAAGTATTTCTAATTAATATATAAAGGAGCTTCAAAAAGTTAACTTTCTTTCAATTCCCCCCCCCCCCAACCACCACCATCACCAATTTCACGAAGCCCTGCTTTGTTGAACACATTGCATTAGGGAGTGGCTAATCAATTGCTGACATTTGAACTGTTTTTATGAATGGATGTATAATCACATAGATAAATATTTTTTATAGCTCATTATAGACAAAGAAGTGCTTCATTGGCATTCTACTAACTGATGATCCCTAGGTATGGCAAGGGATCAAGTGAGTTGAAGGACTTGATTTTATTGGGAAAATCAATGAATGGCTACCAGAATGAAGCACAGTGAACATTGATGATGTTTATGCTTAATAGGTAAATCTTTTTTTTTCTTTCAGGTTATTTATCATTTTATTAATTTTTGTCAGCATTTTATGGGTCCCATTTGTTCAGATATCTCAAAATGGACAACTCTTCCATTATATAGAATCCATTTCTAGCTACCTGGGGCCTCCAATTGCAGCTGTCTTCCTACTGGCCATCTTCTGTAAAAGAGTCAATGAACACGTAAGTGAACAGTGAGGAATATTTTCTTTGTGGAAATGGAAAAATGTTTTTTTTCCCCTGGGATAGCAAAATGCATCCTTTCCCCCCCCTCTCTCTCTGCATTGGCTTTAGTCAGCCAAGATTCCTGATTCCCTTTCCTGCATGTCACTCTCTAGTACATACCCACAGTTGTGTACTATATAGACTGTTGATCTTTCTACAAAATATGATGTACGTACGTGGCACAGTGCTGAACAACACAAGTTCTGAAGTCAGATTGTCAGGGTCTGTCACTACCCGGTTCTGTGTCATGGTCACAATTGTTCCTGTGCCTGAGCCCAAGGTTGTAGCTGCAGAGTCACTCCATCTGGTCAAGGACCTTCCCCTCCTTCATTGCACCTCTACTTTACCCAACATGATGTTCTTCTCCAGGGACTGAATCCCCCTGACAACATGTCCAACCTTTGTAAGACAACACCTTACCATTCTTGTCTCTAAGAAGCACTCTGGCCAGGCTTCTCCCAAGATGGATTGTTTGTTCCTGTAAGCGGTCTGCGGTGCTTTCAAATTTCTTCTTTCTCCAGCACTATAATTCAAGTGCATGCCTGATAGCACTGTGATCACTGATCTCCGCTTCCTTATCTGTAACGTGCAGACAATAGTACTTATTTTATGGGATGCCACAGGGATTATTTGAGATAAAGTATGTGAAGTATTAAAAAGGATATTTAATACATTCGTAAAGGAGCCTGGGTGGTAGCATGAGTTGCGCAGGGATCTGCTAAGGGCGAAGTCAGCAGTTCAAACCCACCAGCTATTCCACAGGAGAAAGAAGAGATTTTTCTGCTTCCAGAAAGATTTACTGCCTTAGGAACCTACGCGAATGGGTCCATTTTATCCAGGGGGTTGCTGGATCAGAATTGATTTCATAACAGGGAGTTTTTGAGAGTCTGAACACTCTGATAAGGGTTCAAAATATATTCATTACTATTACATGTGTGTACACATATGATTACTGTATACATAGAGAGAGAGAGAGAGAGAGAGACTATTGGAGAGCATTATGAAGTCGCTGAGTGGTGAAGCGCACACCCAGAAGCACCTTGGGAGACCTTTCAAAACGTCACAGCTTTGAAAACCTGATGGAGAACAGTTCTATTTTAATGCATGTAGGGTCCAAATGAGCAAGAATTGACTTCACGGAAAGTCATAATGTTAACACAGACTGTGCACTTTTACTCATGTGATTGTTCCTGTCTGTTACCTTGTCATCGTCATGTGAGCAATAGATTCAAAGGAGTTGATATCTCAGTTCCTCATGCAATTACGTCCCTACTAGTAAATGGGACCACTGGGATTCAAACTCAATTCTTTCTATGTGAAATGACTTGTATTTTCCATCTCTATGCAACACTGCTTCCCTAAACTTTACTCTCTTCAACAATATTGAACAGAGTAAGGCACAGTTCTCAGAGAAATAAATGCTTTTCACGGTCAAAAGCGTAACCGTACTATGAAAACGACCTAGTATCAACTTTTCAAAATGTTGACATAAGTCAGAGCTTTGTTTTATTACATAGACATGTCATAATCTAAATAATTTATAAGTTCTTCAACTCTATAGAGATGTCAAAATGCATCCTTTCATCCGCTTACAGAGTCTTATTCTGGGTTTGCAGAAATCAACACAGCAAGGGTATTTCAGAACCAAACAGAGCATTGACCGACTCATAAATAGACATTTGTACCTTCCCCTGTTTTTCCGGATGAACAGTGTGTTGATCCTTAGGTTAAGAAAGTAGGCTGGGTGATGATTAAATAATAATTCCTATTCTGAGCGCCTTACCATTGCTACATAATTTCACTGTGTTCTTGTTCTTTGTTTCTTGCAGGGGGCTTTTTGGGGCCTAATCACTGGGCTGGTGATTGGCCTTATTCGTATGATCGCAGAGTTTGCCTTTGGAACAGGGAGCTGTTTGGCTGCCAGTAACTGTCCCAAGATAATATGTGGCGTACACTACCTGTACTTTGCCATCATACTCTTTTTGGTTAGCGTAGTAATTGTCCTGGGAGTCTCCCTGCTAACCAAGCCCATTCCTGATGTACATGTGAGTAAGAAATATAAGATGAATGCTTATTTTTTAAAATGATATTTTTGCCTCCTAAAACTCTGACTCTGGTTGGGTGTCTTAAGGCCATAGACTCATAGCACTATAGAAGAGGAGAGCTAAGAGAAACCAAGAGACTCTCAGCCAGTCATTAAATTAATGACAATATGAGCCTACTTTGGGCAAGACACTTAGGGAAATGGGTCTTCTCAAAGAGGTAAACTCACAATGCAGTTGGGAGATCACTTATCCCATTATTTGTGAGACGTGATGAACATAGTGAGTATTGCCTGAAACTTCAGCATAGAGCTGTCATAAGATTTCACAGGTAGCATGAACAAAGCACAGAAGTGGGAACACGCATAATGCAAGTGATCGTACAAAAAAGTTAGGACAGAAAGATGCTCTTTTTAACATAGGCACAAGGTTTAATTTGTATCATTTCCAGTACTCTTGAGGATGGAGAGAAATGCCCAAACCACTGGTGAGTATATGAATGTGTAACATTCATAAGAAAACAATTAGGGCTGAGCCCCGGTGGCATCGTGGTTGAGTGTAGGACTGTGGCCCCCGGGCTTGGCGGTTCAAATCCAGCAGCAGCTCTCCAGGAGCAAGGCTGGGTAGCTCCCACTACCACAGACAGCAGTGATGCCCCCTCCCAAAAGAAGAAAGCAATTTAGCAGTATCTCTCTGTTTTAAAATGCTCATCACCTGTGAGTCAATAATCTGACTTAGAGTTAACTACTTAAAGCACCTGTCTAAAAAGCAGGTGATGCTGGGTATCATTAGCACTGCCTAATCCAGTCAAGAGCAATATATTGTGCAGAGTCCAGGTGGGGCTCTCAGGTAAGAATTGAACCACTAACAAAAAAGCTGGTGCTTCACACACACCCCCCATCTGCTCTACAGAGAAGGTGAGACTGTCTGCCCTCATGGAGATTTACAGAGCCTCTAACCATAGGGTCACTATGCGTCACAATTTATTTGATGACAGTGAGATTTGATTTGGGTATTATGTAAAAATTCTTGCACAAAAAGGAATATGAATCATGTACTAAAATAAGAATGCATGAATATTTTCAGTATCGAGTTTTCTACTAGGCAAAAAAGGAAACAGGAAAGATCCCAATTTCCATCCCTATAGAATTAAGTACACAAATAATTTCATATTGAATTTCACAACTACTCAAAAACATGAAGAAGCACTATTGCTGACTTTGAACCCCCCAAAAGTCTGTTATATAATTATTTTAAAATCTTGGAGAATACTATAATAGGGTAAAATACAGCCTGTAAAAGGCAGAACCCATATAAAGCAGAAAACTGTCAGAGAAGAGAAAATTAAAGTTGTTTCCACCAATAAAGAACAGTAAAAAGCGGTAATGTCATGTCCTGTCAAAGGCAGAGAACGTGTAAAGTCAAGAAAAACAAGGAATTCCTGTCAAGTTCGGAATCTCAAAGGTTTCAATTCACTGTGTATAGTTTTTATATACATGTAGCTAGGTGCATGTTTGTCTAAGCATGGAAAAAACTCCTTAAGGCATGCAAACTGGAAATGGTTGAGAGAGATAATCCCAGGTAAGGAACTGTAATATTAGGCACCCGCTAGTATAGTGGTTACCAGGTGAGCTGTTAATTACAAGTTTCATGGTTCAAGATTAGCATATTCTACAAATAAGAAATGAAGCAGATGATATTATAACAGAACCAAATGAGATTTTAAAAATTCATGCAGTATTAGGAAGCATTGTATTACAACAAATTTGGAGATCTAGGGGAAATGGATGAAATTTCTAGAAATGCATTCTGTGCTTACATCGTCACAGACTGAAGAAGAAGCTGTCAACAAGCTTCTAAATTTGAGAAGCAATCGAGCTCCTCATTAAAAGAAAAACTTCCAACATCAAAAAGTCTAGGACCAGATGGTTTCACTGGGGAATTCTATCCAAAATTTAGAAAAGACTCAATACCCCATTTTACTTCAACTATCCCATAAGCTACGAATGGAGAACACATGACCAAACTCATTTTACGAAGCAGCTATCACTCAGAGACCTAAGTCAGGCAAAGACGTTACCAGAATTGAAAATTACAGACCACTGTCTCTATGAATATAGGAAGCAAAATTTTCAGTAAAATGCTAGCTAATCGGCAAAAACCGTCAAAAACCAAAGAAAAACAGAAACAGCAACAGCAGCAGAAACATCACGATAAAGTCAGATTTCAACCGCTGGTGGTTTGGAACTCCCAACCTTAATGATCACAGCCCAGTGTATCACCACTCCACCACCAGGACTCTTCACCCTCTTAACAGAGATAAATAACCCAATCAAAATATGGGCACGAGACAGGAAGAAACAATTTACCAAAGACGACATCTAGATGCTGACTCCCATTCGAAGGAATGTCAGCGTTCATCAGCAATAAGTGAAATACAAATGAAATATGACTGTAAAACAGGAAATTAAAAACACTAGAGAAGATGTGGAAAAGTCAGATTGCTTGTACATTGCTGGTAGAGCTGTAGAATTGTGCAACCCATATGGAAATCAGTATGGCACTTTCTTAAACAAATGCAAATACAAGTACTTATGATCCAGCAATCTCTCCACCAGGTATGTACCCTAAAGAAATAAAGACTACAGCACAGACAGACAGACATATACACACCTGAATTTCTTGCAACAATTTCCATAATAGCATAAACATGGACATGACATGACCAAAATTTCTGATTATGAAGGAATAGATCAACTTTGATACATTAATACAAAGGATTTTATGTGTCAATGAAAAACAGTGACAATTCTCTTAAACACAAGGCATGGTCAACACTAGAGAACATTATGATTTGCAAACTTAGTCATTCTTACACAGATAAATATTTAAAGTGTCATTATTATAAGAAAATATAAAGAAACAGAAACATGATTTGTACAGCCAAAGCTAAAGCTTTGATGACAATGAGGAATCCAAGGACAGGGTCGGGAACAGGGGGTGTAGGGGTAAAATATTAAGGAGGAAGGAAGGAAGGATGAGGTAATAAAGAACAGAAAGGAATCCATATTGGGGGTGGGGTGAACAAGATATTGTTGTTGGTTTTAAGTGTGCTTTCTAAAAATCACATAGTCTTTTAAAAAGCTAAAATAAAGCAAGTGAGAAGGCTCACAGACATGTATCTCTTAGTTACTCCATGACAAATGTCTACCTTGAATTCTTGATCTTACCACATATGATCTTACCCTTACCACTTTAGTGTGACTTGTATTTCATTGTTTTTTGTTGGGTTTCCCACCTGTGAAGCACAGGAAGAGTTGATATATAATGATAATAACTGATAAAAGATAAAGGAAATTCAGGGGTAGTGGGGATCGGGGATAGGGAGGGAAAGGAGATTTTGTGAATAGTGAAGGCAGGAGTGGGGAGGAAGCACTAGAACTGACATTTACACAAATTATTGCATTTTAAAGGCTATTTAACCAGAGGGGGTTGGGGGGAGGCTCTAAGACAGATGTGGTGGTGATTATACAATTCTCCTTGCTATGGTTGAATGATATGTCAGTTGTGCGATATGTAAATTATGTGCTGATAAAACTGTTGGGAACAATGATGCAAAACTTGAAAGAAGTTAAGCGGTGGGACTGAGAAAGTGTCACTCCAGGCTATTAATTACTATTGGACTTGTAAGCATATTGGACCGGTAAGCATGTTAGATCCAGAATACAGCTTAATAAGATATTTTAAAAGTTATAAAAGTAACCACTGGATGTACTAAATAATCAGTGATGAATCTTATAACATTTGGGTTTGGGGGACAATGAGAAAAGTTAAACTATTATGTAAATGAGTTAAGCCCTCAATTGTTATGGACTATAAATTCATAAGAAGAGATCTTAAGTCTATTATTTTTTAGAAGAACTTTTAAAAGGAAATAATTTTAAGTGTTTTGCTGAGGAAGTATGGTTAGAAGACCTTCTAAATGCCATATATATAATCCAAGGTAACTTGCTGCTTTAGACAAGATTCTGACTTCAGTGATCCTATTGAACAGGGTAGATTTACCTCTTTGGGTTTCTGAGGCTGTTAATTTTTCATGGAGCCTAAAACTTCATCTTCCCTCTTCAGAAGAGTTGGTAGAGTCAAACTCCTGACCCAGTGGTTAGCAGTCCACTAGGCCACCCGAGACAGTATCTTGTCTCATCGTTGTAAACATTTCTGTGTCACTGACGGATTTGTGTATGGTCTTTGGTCAGCTCTATCGTCTGTGCTGGTCCCTTCGAAACAGTACAGAAGAACGAATTGATTTAGATGCAGAAGAGAAGAGACAAGAAGAAGCTGGTGCTGATATTGAAGAAGGTAATATCTGGTTTACATTGGGCTGTCATACAGGATCTCTGTTGGATTGGCTTGGTGTTCTTAAATGCCACACAATTCAACTTCTGAGAAAGCTATTACATTTAAGGCAAATCCTAACTTTCCAATGACTACAATAACTTGTCTTATGAAATATATCCATTCGTCTTCCAGTATATCAGTCTGTTCATTCATCCATTATATAACTGGAAATATCTACTAGATACCAAGTTGACAATCACCTATTGAATCCAAAATCAAATCAGTCTTGATGTATCCTGACCAAGCATTTAGCCTCACTTCCTTCTTCAACTTTCTTTCTCACTATTGTCCACAATATATCCTTCATTCCAAAATGACAGGTTTCCTCTCTTCCCCACATGTACAAAACTTGTGACATCTATTTCTACCTCCTCTCCAAGGGGAAAGGAAGTCTTTTTCCATGACTCTATGTTTACCTAATTTTTTATTAAAAGATCATTTTAGGTGAGCAGGGAGGGAGGGGGGAAAATGAGAAGCTGATACCAAGGGCTCAAGTGGAAATCAAATGTTTTGAGAATGATGATGGCAACAAATGTACAAATGTGCTTGACACAATGGATTGATGTATGGATTGTGGTAAGTTGAACGAGCCCCCAATAAAATGATTTTTTAAAAGATCATCTTATTGGGAATTCTTACAACTCTTATTATAATCCGTACAATTGTATCACACATAAGTGTACATATGTTGATATCGTTCTTTTCTAGACAACTTTCTATTGAGCCCCTTGGTATCAACTCCTCCCTTTTGTCCCTCTCCCCCACCCTTGTGGCCCCTTGATAGATTATAAATTATAATTATTTTCATATCTCACACCAACTGCTGTCTTCCCTTCCTTCAAGGTTTCTGTTGTTCTTCCCCCTGGGGTGCGGTGTGGTTATTTGTTGATGGTTGCTATTGATTCTCCCTTTTCCTTTTCTCTCCCCCCCTTCCCCCTTACCCTTCTGGCATCACTATTCCCATTCCTGTTCCTGGATTCCATACATCCTTACCTTTCATCTCCCATCTACCTGTGCATATGCTCTGGTCTAGTCCAGAGTGAGAAGCAGCACTGGGGTCAAGATAATGGGGGCTGAAGAAGCCTCCAGGAACCAGAGGAATATGTGTGTTCCATCAGTGCTTTACTCCGCCCTGATTGGCTCAACCCTTCCCTGTGACCCCTCTGTGAGGGGATGTTCCATTGTCGAGAGATGGGTTTTGGGTCTCTTCTCCAACCCTCCTTGTTCTCAAAAATATATTTTTGTTTATTTGTATGTTATGAATCTCCTGATGCCTGTTACCAAGTCCCGATGACACCTCATATTAACACTGACGGGTGTGCTTCTTTTATGTGGTTGCTTCATTGATAGATGGCCCCTTGTTTAACTTTAAGCCTTTAAGAACCCAGACACTATATATCTTCTGTATCAATTCTTCTTTCTTCTTTAATGCGTCACTTAAGAACTGCATACGTATTAGTAACATCTTGAAGATTTCTTTCTGTGCTTAATCAATCTCCACGTTTTCTATGACTGTTAGGTCCAGCTGGTCTTCTTGCATCGGATTTAGTTTCTCTTTTCTTGATACTGTGGAAGCGGCTAGCTGTTTTTTGTTTGATTTATTCAAATTAGGTGGCATTTTCCTTGGTGTTTTGTGGCTCTTGGAGTCTCTCTTTTGGAGGCTGGTCTTATATTATCGCTTTCCTCATTAACTGCTTGCAGCTGGGCCTTGCAGATCTCTGATGGAGCATGTTGGCTGAGCAGGGGAGTGGGTGTAGGGGGTGGGTTTGGAGTTGGGTAGTCTGTTCCTGGCTAGGGGCACTTGCCACAGATAGGTGGGAAAAAATCCTCTGGGGTGGGGAGGACTGGCTGGCTGTTTACCCAGGGGACAACGTAAAGGGGACCTCTCTGCTGCTGTGGGACAGGCGCCCTGAACCTGCAGCATCTGGAGAGTGCAGGCGACCGTGGGGAGTGCAGGCGTTCCTTTCGCCCCTGTTAGAAAATGTGTCCCAGGTGGCAGGAGTGGGTTTAGGGGATGGGTTGATCTTATCCTGGGCAGTGGTGGCGTCCTTAAGGTGCGCCTGGGCGGGTGGGGGAGGGGCTGGCCCACCATTGTGCTGGAGACACACGAGTCCCTGGGGGTGGGGAGCGAGAGGTGCAGATCTGCGTGGAGTGTCCCCTGGGCACCTTGGGGTGGGAAGGACTGGTTAGCGATTGCGCGTGGGCGCTGATTAACTGCGGGTCCCTGATCTCATGGTTGCAGAGCGGATGCCCTGCATTCCGCTGGCACAAAGAACTTGCACAAAGAACTGTGCCTGCTCCTGGTTCAGAGGAGGGCTCTGGGCTTTCCTGGAGTCACAAAACCCAATTTGAGAGCCCCACCCTTTCCCGTGTCATCCCCACTCACCGATCACCAGGAGCTCTGGGCGTGAGCTTCCTATCTGGCCGCCATCTTCCCTCCTCTCCCCACTATATAGCTTAATAGCCAGGCACCACCTGCTTTCTTCACCACATTTCCTTATGAATCCATTTTGTCTTTGGTGATTGTGATAGGAGGGGGAGCATCACAAAATGCCAGTTTGCCAGAACAAAGCGTTCTTATATTGTGGGAGGATATTAGCTGAGGTCCAAAGTCCATCCACAACTTCAGCATATTGCCTTGTAAATATATGTACATAAGCCAATACCTCTATTTTGGTGGGATTAATGTATTAAAATATGTACACACCTGTGCTTATACCTCTATCCACAGCTTTGCTTCCCCGAGCCTTCTTCTGTTTCATTTTGCCTTCCTCCTGCCCCACTATCATGTTCCCCCTACTTCTACTCTTAGAATTTCCTCTCAACTAGATTGCTCTTATTCCAACACCCACTGGATGGATCTCCACTGCCTCCTTGTTGATTTTAATTCCCTAGTTCTTCCCCTCTCTATGGCACTATTTTCTGACCTCTGCCACAGAGGACAATAATAGGGACACACAGAGGGAAGGTGGTGTGGTCTGAACCCTTCCCCCCCTCCTCCCCTCACCCCTGCAGTGGTGCAAACCAAGGAGGGAGCAGAACAGATCAGAAAGTGGAGTGCAGCCAAACCACAAGGCCCCTAAAGAACCCCCAAAATAGACTTCATGCTGGGAGGGGCAGCCTCAAGTACTTCCCCAGGACCAGGGGGGAGATAGTCAGAAAGATCAGCAGACACATCTGAAATTACTTATGTTTTTTCCTCTTTCTCCAGTCTTTTGTTTTCTTATTGTTTGGTTTATGTCATTGTTGGTTTGCCTACTTATAGAAGACAGGCATGGGAAGCAAGCTCAGAGAGAAAACAATGGGGCCCACAGTCCCGGAGAGTCTTCTGGGGAGAAGGTGGGGGATGGAGAAGAGTGTGGTGAACCTACATAATATTTTTTAAGCCCCTGAAAAGTAGCCTAGGGGATATGTTGTCTGGGGCAGTACACCAGTTGTTTCGTTTGGTTTCGTTTGGTTTGGGTTCTTCAAGTTCAGTGGTCAACACCTTCTACTTATTTGGGGTTTTTACATGTGTGTTAATGTTCCTGACTAAGATTGGTCTATAATTTTCATTGATCTTTGCCTAGTTTTTAATTTAAGCATGAGAACATTTATCAAAATGTTTGGAATTGAAATAGATTTTTCCAGTTCATTGAAATCCTTCAATAACTTTGGGTTGATATCTACATTGAAATACTGGTACTATGACAATAATACCATTAGAACCCGTTGAGTTTTCAGTGGGGTGGAGGAAACTGGGGGGGGGGGGGAGCAGCAGGGATGAAAACAGAAAGAATGGTTTTTAACTACTGCTTAAATGTATTTAATGACTATAGAAGTATATGTCAGGCTTGGAAAGTTAAATTTTGCTAGTGTTTTGGCCTGTAGAATATACTTTCGAATTTTTTGGCATAAAATTCCAAAAACCAAACTCACTACCATCAGGTCAATTCTTGAGACCCCCATAGAGCAGGTAGAACTGCCCCTTTGAGTTTCTGAGACTTTAACCCTCTATATTAGACAGCCTTACCTTTTTTCCTGCAGAGCAGCTGGTGAGTTCAAACCCCTGATCTTATGGTTAGTGACTTTATGAGTAACAACACATTATACCAACAGTGCTCCTTTATTAGCATAAGTTTGTAAACAGTAGCCCCTTAGTATTTTATGTTTCTGCTGCCTCTATAGTAAATTTTAAATTCCTAATATAATTTATTATTTGGGGGTTTTCTCTTCTTAGTGTAACAAGTCCCACCAAAAACTTATTTACATTACTTTTCTCTAAGAATGAACCCTTGGCTTTGCTTTTTGTATTATTATCTTCATTCTCTATTTCCTTACTTGTTCTTACCTGCATACCCTCCTCTCTATGTTGCTAGGATTTACTCTGTTGCTATTTTTTCCTAACTTTCAACCTCCCTTCTTTTCAAATGCAAATAAGGAAGGTAATACACTTTTCCCCAAAGTGATGTTTTTTGCTGTAATTCATAGCTTTTGATTTGTAGATAACTTTCTTTATCTTTTACTTCTAAATATCATAATACTTTCATTGTCAATTTTCACAGATATCTGAATTTGGTTGTAGGTTTTAAATTTCCCAATGCTGCAACAAATAGCTTTGTGCATTAGACATTTTTCATATTTTAACTGGTCTATCATTGGGAGAGATTTTATGAAGCTGATCTTTGGGGAGGATCGATTCTGTATTGTTAAGTCTTCTTTTCAACAATTTATTGGCACATAATTCATTTACCACACAAGTGAATAGTTCAATCACATCAATGACTGTACCATCATTGATGAGTTGACAATCACCACCACATCTTAGCGCCTCCCAGCCCCAAATCAAATCTTCTTTAAAGATGATTGAATCAAGCTTTTCTAGCAAGACTGTATAAGGATATAACATAGCATATTGTGAAACTTTAAAATTTTTGCTAGTGATGAATGAGAAGTGATGTTTCAGTATAGCTTCCACTTTAATTTCTCCTTTTTAAGTGAGATTGAGACTTTTTTTTCCCGAAAATTTTTTTCTTTTAATTTCTTCAGCATGTCTACATGAGATTGAAATTGATAGTGGTCCCCTCTCCTGGAAACTTGATCTATAGTAAGCAGGTCATACTTTCGTGATATAAAACAGGAGCCTGGGTGGCGTCGTGGTTGCACCCTGGTCTGCGAACGACAAGAGTGGCCAGTTTGAACCCACTAGTCGCTCCTCGGGAGAAAGATAGGCTTTCAACTCCTGTAAACAGTTAGGAAACTCACAGGACACTTCTGTCCTGCTCCATTGACTCACTATGAGTTCGTAGTTACTTAATGTCTGTGAGTTTGTTGTTTGTTTGTTTAATAGAAGATAGGACGTTTTCCCACTTTATCACTCACATTTTTATTTTCTTACACTTTATGGCCTACAAAAGTTTCTAATATGGACATAATCAAAGGTATCTGTATTTCCTCGGGGGTCCTTCTCAAGCTTAGAGATGTTTGTGATTATTCCTTGTAGGAACAGGTATGATACTGACCAGGAGCAGCCAAACTGAGTTGGGGGAAAAAAAAAAGTTTACTTCCCGTATTTTGTGAAAATATGTTTTTCTTCTCTTGTATCAGAGAGTCCTGAAGACCCTCGTGGGTGTTTCAGGAAGGCTTATGATTTATTCTGCGGACTGCAGAGGAAGGGCCCCAAGCTGACCCAAGAGGAGGAAGCAGCCCTGTTGAAGAAGCTGACAGATACCTCTGAGAAGCCTGTGTGGAGGATCGTCGTGAACATGAACGCGCTCCTGCTGCTGACAGTGGCCGTCTTTTTCTATGGCTACTTCGCCTGAACTTTGATCTGAGTCACAGAACATTTATTAAGCCAGGTCTACATTGACTGATTTTTACTTTTACATGATTTGGGGGAGGGGGTGCAAGAGAAGAACAGTTTCTAATTTGATTTAATGAGAGGAGTATAAACAACGTTGTTTGCTTTTATGGTTCCTTTGTTTCAATAAAAAATCGTTAACATTTAGAAAGCCAAGATAGTGACTCTATCTATCGAAACACTAGGAAAGGGTCCAATTAGGTCTAAATTATTCTTCTTGCAGAGATTGTAGGACCTTACACTTTATTTCTGCAGTTTCCAAAAACGTGAGTTTGGAAAGAATGCCTTTATCAGCTCTGTCACTCCTGGTAACTTCTTCATTTATTAAACAAAATGTTCTCTTTTCTTCACCCCTTCTCTTTTCTTCAAGGTTTAGAAAATAGAAGTATTTTCTACTGATTGAGGTTAGCGTGAGCCCGAAATCCCTGTTGTGAACTTCTCAATGAATCCAGGGGAAATTATTAGCTATGTTTTCAAGAAAATCACCCCAACACAAACACTAAATGTGAGGAAACTAAGCCATTAATTTTTGAAATAGCTTTATCAATATGTAATTCACATATGATAAAATTCATTCACTCCGTGGGTATGAGTGTATCCTCAGTTGTGTAACCACTATCATAATCCGATTTCATATCTTAAATTTATGTATTCTTTGAGATTAACTCAAAAGCACACCTTTCTTCATATTTGTAACTGTCTTAATTTGACCTTTTGAATAATAATCTTTATGTGGAGTTGGTTTTAAAACACTATTTTCCAAAACAACGAATTTACAGAGTTTTAATTAAATGAAACATGCAGCATGTTGTTATAAAAATTCAAATAATTCTTTGTTCTATAGATTGAATATGCTACTATATACTAACAGTCTGGAATCCCAGAGTGCTGCTAATGAAGTGAATTGGTTGGCATCTACCCAGAGGTACTTTGACAAGGTCTGGTGATCTACTTCTGAAAAATCGACCCTGAAGTTCTCTCCCACACAAAGGGACTACATGGGTCACATCAATTCAACAGCAACTGCTCAGGGGCGAGATTACAATTCATGCCTCTCACTCATGCCACTCACTTCAAAGAGGAATGAGTGACTGTTAACAAATTATAAATACCAGCAATTTTTTCTACTCACCTAAAAATTACAAAGATGTTCACACAAGTTAGTCTTTCTGTATGCTTTATTTTATGCTCTTCTGCATAAAATGCATCTTGGAGATGGATTTCTGTTCCAACTGAGCCAAGAAGGTGGCAGCCTTCCTCTGAACCTGGGGAGTGCTTTTGTTCCTCCGCTTCTACATTCTGTTTTACATATATATATATATATATATATATATATATATATATATATATAACATTGATCCACATCCCCTTTTAGCCCTGCCCCCCTCTCCCCCTGAGACATAACTCCCTTGAAGACCACACCCACCCCAGCCAGGTTTCTTTCCTTCTGGAATTTACCAGTATCACCTCCACTCAAGGGAGTCCTGGGAGTGTAGTGACTACCGTGGGTCTTCCATCCTCGTGGCCACGGTTTGCAACCACCAGCAGATTCTCTGGAGTTATTCCAAACACACACACACAGACACACATCATCATCATCATCATCATCATCCTCTTCTCCCAAGCTGATTATTTGCTTATGCTCTTCTCCTGCTCCACCAACCATCACCTTCTGCTCTCCTTTTCCTAGTGAAATATATTCATACTGACTATTAAAATGCCTCTTACAACGCCTCTTTTCCAATTTTTTTTTGCAATCGTTCTGGTCTATCAAGAAGGCTACTAATTATTACTACTGTTACTACTGCCATACTCTCACTGCCATTCCTCCACTTATACCATATGTACTTATACCATACTATTGATACTTATCCCATACTCACTGCCATACCTCCACTTTGCATGCTTATCAATATCTGTCCAATTTTCTGCATCCCTCTATCATATCTATTCGGGTTCCTTTGAGACCTCTCGTCTGTAACTCAAAAGACAACTCATTCACCCCTCAACAACCCATACAGCTCTAATAACTCTGCCGCCATGCCACGGAAACAGCAACTGTTGCACTGCAACCCAAAAGACAAGAAAACACTGAACTGAACATTACCCAAATCCAATGAAATACTCTGAAAAGGAGCCCCTGTAAAGAAACAAAAAAATTAGAATTTAAAACAATTATATTTAGAAACCTTCAGGAGATAGAGAACACTCCAGAAAACAATAGAAGTTGAGAAACCAAAAACCTCACACTCAAAAATCCTGAAGGATAAACAATGAGATATTAGAAATAACAGGAAAATACCTGACAGAAAAAAAGAAAACAGAATCAGTGAACTCAAAGACAATCACTATGACTACTACTGATGAAAGAACCAATAAATATATTAAAAGATTTTGAAGAAAGCCTGAGAATGATGTGGAACACCAGGAAGAGGAACAACATATCTCATCAGGACTCTGGAACCAGAGAAGCAGCAACAAAATCTACAGAGAAAATAGCATGAGAATTTGTGGGCGAGAACTTCCCCGATATCACAGAGGAGGAGAAAATAACTATTCAATAATTCATGAGAACCTCAAATAAGATAAACCCTGAAAAAAAAACCCAAGCATATCCTTGTCAAATCTACCTACAAGAAAAGGAAAGAATCCTGAGGGCAGCTAGGGAAAAAAAAGAACAGTTACCTGCGACAGAAAATTGATAAGCTTGGACTTCTCAGCAGAAACTAGGAAAGCAAGAAAACAATGGGGTTAGTATATATAAAACCCTGAAAGGAGAAAAATGAAACACTGCCATTCAGGACTCCTATATCTGGCAAAGTTATCCTTCACATGGGAGGGAGAAATAAAGGTACTTCTAAACAAGGAAACACTACATAATTCATAGCCAAGACCAGTATTACAAAAAAATACAAACTGTATTGCTATGATGAGAGAATCAACAGCAGCACCCAATTCTATGAGCCTCCCACAAGACTATACCGTTCAGAAACCAATGCAATGAAAGCATCACAGAACAAGAGACGTAACAATCACACCAATAAATCTCCACCCTCCCCAAAAGAATAGGATGGGTAAATCGATAAAGATAGGAACTGGCTTACTGGCCTATTGAGGTTATAGGATGGGAGACTGGAGGAAAATAGAAAGGTAATAATGAGTAAAGAAGGAAGAAAATGTTCCAAAACTGATTGCAGTGATGACTACACACTCTTTTAATTATGACTTAACTGTGGAAGTATACAATATAGGAACCATACATCAATAAAGCTTTTTTTTTAATTCCAAAAGCTAATCTTTTCCTCTGCAGGTCTTTCAATGTAAAACTCCTGTTCTCCCAGCAGTTCTGGGGCGGGGGGCTCAGGTTTTCTTTCTAAGAAAACCTTGGATCCTTGGCTTCAATCAAAAAGCCCTTTCTTTTCAAGAAATTCTTAACTCCATCTTTAGCATATCTAATCAAATAAAGGCTGAATGTAGACTTACGATCACTTGCAATCTTGCATAATATCTTATAATCACAATTGATTCCTTATAATATAATACCAGGTAGGAGAAATATTCAGTTTCATTTATGAAGTCAGATAAATGTGTACGCCTTGGCCTTTTAAATCATTCTCAAACAAACAATCCTTTCTCCAAACCTGGACCATATCTATTTATGTACATATGACTTGAGGACTCTGGCAGGATGTTTCCAGAAGGCCAAACTTATGCCCCGGGCCACTCCAAAAACAGTTTTTCTCTTCTTAACTGCAGTATAGCATTCTTGACATCCACATTAAGTAGTTCACTGCCCCTGTAAAGGCCTTTCTCTTTTTATTGTCTCTCTTATTAACCATCATGATATCCTTCAGGAATTGAGCTCTCCTTATAACATGCACAAAGAACATGTGATAAAACTTCATCATCCTTCCTTCTAAGGTACATTCTGGCTTTACTTCTTTTTTTCCTTCCTTTTAATAATTTGGGGGGGAGGGCATCACTACCCTCTGGTGGGAGTGGGCGGCCCAGCCTTGCTCCTGGAGAGCTACTGCTGGATTTGAACCACCAACCCAGTGGGTCGCAGTCCTGCACTCAACCATTTATGCCACCACGGTCCAGCCCCCTTTTAATAATTTTATTAGGGGCTCTTACAGCTCTTCTCACAATCCATATATACATCCATTATGTCAAGCACATTTGTAGATATGTTGCCCTCATCATTTTCCAAACATTCTCTTTCTACTTGAGCCCGTGGGATCAGTTTTTTTTTTTAAATCACCTTATTGGGGACTTGTACAACTCATCACAATCCATACATCAATTGAGTCAAGCATGCTTGTACATATGTTGCCCTCATTCTTTTCTAGACATTTACTTTCTTTTTTTTTTTTTTTTGACATTTACTTTCTATTGAGCCCTTGGTATCAGCTCTCCACACCCATCCCCATAACCCTCTGACAGATGGTACATTGTTACTTTTTTCATCTCTCACACCGAATGCTGTTTTCCTTCCTTCATGTTTTCTGTCCCCCCCCCCATAGAGGGGTGTATAGTTATGTGTCAATAATTGTGATCAGTTCCCTCTTTCTCCCTTCCTCTTCCCCCTTCCCCCTACCTTTCTGATATCACTAATCCTGTTCCTAGATTCTGTGTGTCATAAACTCTCATCCCTTTCTGTGTACATGTTCTGCCCTAGTCTGAACTGAGAAGCAGCACTGAGGTCATGGCAGTGGGGGGGGGGGGTGAGGAAACCTCAATCAACCAGAGGAACAGAGTGTGTTTTGTGATGCTTTACGGTACCCTGGTGACACATCCCTTCCCCATGGCCCCTCTGTGAGGAGATTGTTCCACTGTCTACAGATGGATTTTGGATCTCTGCTCCTCTCATTCTCAGCAATATGGTTTTTTGTTTCTTATGTGTCTGCTGATGTCTTTTACCACGTCCCTATGATCCTCATGATCGCACCCGGGGTGTGCTTCTTCCATGTGGGCTTGCTGCTTCACAGCTGAATAGCGGCTTGTGCAAGTTCAAGCCTTTAAGACTCCAGATGCTGCATCTTTTAATAGCCGGGCACCATCCGCCTTCTTCAGCATATTTGCTTATGCATCTGTTTTGTTTTCAGAGATTGTGTTGGGAGGGTGAACATCTCAGACTGCCAATTTGTTAGAACAAAGTGCTCTTGTACTGAGGAAGGGTATGAGCAGAGGCCCAAAATCCCTCCCCCATCTCGGTGTATTGCCTTATAAATATATATACATGGGTCAAGATGTCTATTTTTGTGGATTAATGCATTTACATATGTTCACTGCTATGTTTATACCTCTATCCAGTGCTTTGCTTCCTTGGTCCTTCCTCTGTTTCCTTTTACCTTCCTCCTGCCTCACTTTCACTTTCCCCTTATTTCTGCCTCTTGATGCCTTCTCTTAGTTTGTTTGCTGTTGCTCTGACACCCCCTCCCCCCTGCCACCCCCTGCCTCAGGTCCCTGGCTTTTCCTTGTTATTGACTCCAACACCCCAGTTGTTGCCCTGTCCCACTGCTCTCTCTTTGGGCATGCCTAATGGGCCCATGATGATATGTTAGGGGCTAGTTCCCCAGACACCTTATTGTTATATAAATATATATTTACATATGAGCATGCCTGAATTTAGACCTCTATAAATGCCCTTTGCCTCCTAGTTCTTTCCTCTATTTCCTTTTACTTTCCTCTTGTGCCACTGTCATCCCTCTCAGCTACATTTCACTTGATCAAGCTCTACCAGGATATCCTACACCCTTCTCTCTATTGAGTAAAGATCACTTGTTTTTCCCTTGTCCTTGGGTATGTTGGCACTCCCTTCCTTTCCCCAACCTCCCCCTCTACTGTGACCCTCCCAGAACTGTTAATCCTTATGTTTTCTCCTCTGGATTGTTTATCCTACCTGTCTTATCTAGATAGGCATGCAAAAACAGCAATAAACACACAAACAAAACAGCATGATAAAACAACAAAACACAATAAAGAAAAACTTATAAATAGTTCCAGGTCTATTTGTTGTCCTTTATGAGTGTTTTCTGGTAGTATCTGATGGGGTCACTGGATCCACAAGGCTTCCCACCCATTGGCCTGTGATCTTCCTGCATTCAGTGTCATTGCATGTGTTTTGTGAGTCTGAAGAGGACTTTATACATTGGTATTGGACATATGAGCTAATATCAGGCTTAAGGACTTGTTCTGTACTGGGCTGGGATGTTTTCTTAATATACAATTACTCTTTGATATAAAACTCTTTCTTATACACATATGAGTCTCCCTAGATTTATTTCTGTAGTCTACCTGGACTAGCACACCTTTGCTCTAGTTGCTGAATGTGTTATGTTAAGGTGCTGACTTTGGCCTTCTCCTTTTTTTCGTGTGTGCATTAATTGCTATAAATTGCCCTTTGATAACTGTTTTTTGTGTGTCCCAAAGGTCCTGGTATGATGCGCTTTTATTATCATTTGATTCATGTAATTTCTTCATTTCATCCCTTATTTGGTTTATTACCTAGTTATTACCTAGTCTTTAAGTAGTATGCTGTTCAGTCTCCATGGGTTTGTCCTTATACTCCTGTTCTTTCTGTTGTTGCTTTCCAGTTTTATAGCATGGTGATCTGAGAAATTGGATCGTAGGATCTCAGTGGATTTGAAATTGTTGAGGTTTGTCTTGTGACCTAACATATTATCTCTTCTAGAATATATACCATGTATATGGGAGAAGAATGTATACTGTTTTGTTGGGTGGAATGATTCCTTCCCACAAAACCAATTTTGCTCTTGTGGAAAATTTGTGAACTCGCTTTGTAGTCACACTCCAATATTTACTCTTTTCCCTAAGTTTAAAGCAGTCCATACTATCTCGATGTCATCTTATGTTCCTCTCCATTTGGAAGTTCACTAACTGCACTATTGACCCCTTCTTTTTGTTTAGTATTTTCACTATTTACAACTTGAGTTGTGCTGTTGATGGTCTATAAGAAAGGGATTAGAAATGAAGACTGAGTCATTATACATAGAAATAGTGTCCTTAAGATGACTGTCCCGTGTAAGTATGGAGGGAAGAATGGGGGCAAAGAGGAAGCAAGAATAGAAAATGAAAGGACCAGGAGAAAAACGGAGGAAGGACTAGATGGTGATGACCTTTCCAGGGGAATATGGTGCCATTTCTCAGAGGCTGTCTCTGTAAAACTTTGAACTGAGGCAGGGTCTTTAGGCAGGTTTGATAACTGAGCCTTTCATTTTCACTTCTGGACTATTTGTTGTCTATCATGAAATAGAAGCAAAGCAAGAGAATTTTAATTTGCATTTTCACTAATCTTAATTTGGTCTTGGAACATTGTCTAGGGGATACAGGGTCATTAAAATACTCTCTTTCCTTATCCTGGAAGTAAAATGGAACCAGAAATTATCATTAGGCACATGTTAAAGTTTTAGAAGAGTCCTTGTGGAAGAATAGAAGCTTCTTTGACAGGGAAAACAGATTCTTACCATTACTTGATCAGTAGGAAATATCCACCCAGAAGGAAGACTCTGGAGGCAGGCCACATTAAACATCAAGTTAATCTCACTGGACCTCCCTTTCTCTTCTGAAAACAAGATAGGCATGCATGGCACCCAGATTTAAATGTTGCTCTTATATATATACTGACACATAAGCCTCCTCAGTTATCCAAACCCCACTGTCATTCTAAGACACTTAGAATTAAGGAGTCATTGTCAGACGTCTGCTCTTAGAAAGGACACAGCAGGGAAATTCTAGAATTACTTTGAGTCAGTCACTGATGCTCTTTGAACTTCAGCTGTTTCCAAGTATACTTTAGACTTCACAGGCCTCTTATAAATATGTTTGCTAATTTTGTTAGTTTCCATAAACGCAGCTTCAAGGCATACCAGCGATGTACTTATGCAACATGACCTGGTCCTGTACCATCTTCATGATATTTATTTAGTTCATTGTTACAAGTATTATGTATTGCTTTTAAACCTAAAGGGCTCATCTCCAGGACAATACTGAGCAATAGGCTGCTGTGACCCATCAGGCTTTCATTGGTTCATTTGAAGAAGTAGATTGCCAAAACTTTTTTCCTAGACTTCATGACTCTAGAAGCTCCCCTGAAGCCTATTCGGAAATGGCTGCCTCTGCTGGTATTTAGAATACCGGTGGCATAGCTCTTCCAGCACCACAGTAACACACAACCACCAGAGTATGGCAAGATAATAGGCAGGTTGTGCTTGAAAAGTTTAGGTGACGCTATTTGAGATTTATGTAGCGTGCCTGTCCCATAGAATATACCAAATAAATATTAGTGATCCCTCTCTTTAACAAAGTCTACCCCTGTAGAGTCCTGCTCTGAGACTGACAGAAATTTAAGCATATGGGCCCTAAAGATCAATAAGATAGACTTTTCTGTACCTTGATGCGTGAGTAGGAGCGTGGTCCTGTAGTGGTTAGGCATTGGGCTATTGATTGCCAGGCCATCAGTTTGACACCGCTGGCCCTCCACACGAAAAAGACAGGGTTTTCGACCCCTGCGAAGATTTACAGTGTCATAAACCCACTGGGGCATCTCTCCCTTGTCCTATGGGGTTGCTATGGATCAGGATTAACTCACTTGCAGTGAGTTTCGTTTTTTGGCTTGATGTCTTATCTACCTAGGGATGCTGTACCATAAGCATTACTCTTGGGCAGTTTTAGAAAAAAGAAATACATTTTCTGTCAGTTCAGGAGCCTGGAAACACAAATTTAGGGTGTGCTTCTATGGGAAGATCCTTCTTTGTCTATTTTCTCTTCTCCTAGCCAACAATCCTTCGTGTTCCTGGGTGGGTACTGACATCTGCAATGTTATATGGTGGCTTCTGCCTGTGTGCCTCTCTGGGACTATGCTAATTTTTGTGTGTGATTATCATTGATAAGGAAAAAAAATCTTATTTCCAAAGCCCATTTCCAAACAGGATCATGTAACAGTACAAGGGTCAGAAATTCAACATACGTTGGCAAGGAGGGGGGTGTTAAAATCCAATCAATTACATTTGGCGTGGTAGTATGCCTCACCTATACCTTTGAAGTTTTGGTTTCCAAAAAGACTTCTGGCCTGGAGCTATCTCTGAAGCTCTCCCCACAGGTCAGGGAAAAGTGGTTTATACTGTTCTGATTGCTTTGGAAAATAACTCTAAATTAGTGATTTCAAGGTGGACAGTGCCTGGAGTCGCAGAATCAAAGTCATCTGGGAACTTGTTAAAAATGCAAATCCTTAGACCCCACTCCGGATCAACTGAATCAGATACTGTGGGGTCAATGACCTATGACTTAGCAAGCCCTTCGCGGGATTTTGACGCAGCCGAGATTTTCAGAACCAAGTGTGATTGAATTCTGAAACCAAGGTGTATATACTGACAAAGACACTCCCTCTATCAGATGCTGCTCTCAGTGTGGTGAGCATGGAATTAATTGTATCAAATCACCTTTGAGCTGCTCTTAAACTGAGAAAGATGCTGGGGCTTAGAGATGCAATACGGGACCCTGAAATTGAACTGCACCAATCTGAGCTTCTTGGAGTCAATCAAACAATCAAACAATACTGGCACCATTAACTTCCCCTATACCTCCTAATCTTGTCTCTGCCACAGCACAAAGTTTTCTGGAGTGGCACCTCATTCAAACAATTTCACACATCCAAATATAACTTGGAAACTAGAGTGGTTTGCTTGGAGGAGAATGTCAAGAAACATCCTTCCCTGCACCACGAAAACATGTTTTGGGGTTTATTTTTATCAAACCAAGATTTGCTGTGGGAGAAACATGACAGGAGTACTTGGGCTGAAGAGCCTCTTCTAGGAGATGGCTCAGCACTAGGAAAGAAAGTGTGTCCCCAAGGTATTTATTTAATGTAGTTAGAGAAGTTCCCCTTACAAAATCCACTACTTAAGGCCATCTCTGTGGAATTTTTATAACTTGGTACACTGCTCAAAAGCAGTCAGGGTAGATGTGCACATCACCTGAAAGAGTCAAATAATGTTGAGAGTCTCCTCTTATGACTTGACTGTTGGTGACTGGAAGCTAGACCCTGCTACACAGTGAGTCGACAACGACATCCTGAGACTGGCCTGGGACTTAGAGATCATTACCGTTCTATTGGCTTTCTCATGGTCAACAGTTACCTTGAAACTTGACTTGTAGAACATCTACACATGACTCCCCAAAGTCTAAATTCCAAAGCAAAAAGACTATATTATGTATAAATTCTGATGTCAAAAAGACACCTTAGAGGTAGTTTTGCTTCCTCGCTGGTGTACCTTCTCTTACTTCCCCCAAGTTGGAATGAATACATTGACTTCGATGTTCCAGAGGAAAACAGCTGCACTTCAGGTGACAGAGGGTTTCTAGTGAGTGTCGAAGGTTAAAAAAAAAAATTAACGAATGCTTGACTCATTTATACAGATGAAAGCAATGCAAATAGATAAGTTAGAGACCTTGAGACCATTTCACTGTGTAGGGAAGGTGGTCATCTTTTCATTTTGAGGGAATCCTTTTTAAATAGTCATCTACATTTAAAGAAGTCTCCCACCCCACCCCCATCCTGGTATGGCATCATTTTTAAGGTCTATAAATGGAGCATTGATAACCAACCCTTTTGCCTCTTGTAGGAGTCCCTCAGTGGTATAAGTGGTTAATGCACTCGTGTCAGCTTATTGGTTGATGGTTCAAGTCCCCTCAGGAATTCCTTTAAAGTCCTGGGAATCCACTTCTGAAAAAATCAGCCATCGAAAACTCCAAGGCCACAATTTGACTGTAACACACATGGGCTGGCCATGAAGCTGAATCAACTCAACGCCGAGTGGTGGTTGCCCTGTGTACAATGCATCCATAGGTTTGGGGGGAAAACTAACTCTTTCTTCAAGCCTGGAGCTATTCTAATACAATTTAACTCTTGTTGCTTCCTGGTTACCCAGGTGTCCGTCTGTTCTAGTGGAACATTATGGTATTTCAGGTAAGATGGTGGCTAGTTGCTGTCAAGTTTATTCCAACTTCTCGCAAGCCCCCAGATGCCGAGCAGGACTTAGCACCCCCTAAGGTGTGCAAGCCTGTGACCTTTCTGAAGTGCACCACCAGGTGTCTTCCAGGGTTCTGAACCACCAACCCTTGGACGAGCAATCAAGAATGATAGGTCCTTATTTGCCTCACGCTTTCTAGGGGTTCTTCACTCTAAATGATCTCCAAACTTTGCTGCACATTACAATAATGTCCAAGTTACTAGGTTCTCTTCTCAACGATTCTGATTTCTTGCTTCCTGATCCCTATCCTGTGCCACCCCAAGGTTCGCCGCAGATGTGTGCCATGTTTGTCCAGAGTCTTTGTAGAACGAGATTTGCAATGTCTTTATTGGTATCGGAAGAATACGTGTCATGTCACGAAGTGGCACTGCACTTTACCACGGCGGCTGAAGAAGATCTTTCGCGGATGGATCTCCCCTTCCCTTTTCCGCGTGACCTTGTCACACCCACAGGAGGTAAGCAGATGCTACAAGCATCAAGGTCTTCATTTTTCAGAGGAAAAATGCACAGTGAAGATAAAGTAAATCAACACAATATACACAGTGAATCATTGACAAATCCAGAAACAGAATCAGGGGCAACGTTGATACATTTTTGCCATTCATTTTATCCACCCGCTTTTTAGCCTCTCCTTATATCCTTAAAACACACCACGAACAAAGCTGTGTACTCTGGGTAATGCCAGCCACGGGAAATCCTCTGCTGACCTTCAGCTGTGCTTAGCTTAAGAGGTCAAACTTGGGGGATGGCCAAGACATATCAGACTGAGCACTCTGGATTTGCCTCCTTTCATAAGAACCACGTTTGCCTTCCGGAACCACTCTAAACTCTGCAGAATTTCAGATGCCATATCTTTTCTCAGTCAGTAGCCTTTTCTTAACTTCCCTGTGATTGTATTATAAGCAGGGTTGAAATGTTACAGTGGGTTAAAAGATTTTTAACGCTTAGGTTCAAGAGCTATATTCTTCTCAGCTAGGAATTTGGAGCACTACTCTTGGGGATAGAGGCTTCCTCCATCGATTTATAATCACCAATCAAAGCACATTAAAAAGAAGGGCTGTGGTCACATGAACTCACAGGCAGGCGAATTAGTTCATGGTTTCAATAGAATGACCCCAAAGATGCCCCTGAGAGACGTATTTGCTTCCACTCATCTATCACCAGGTGTGAGTTTCTCAGACCATGGGGGAAAGAACAGCACTATGAAGGAAAGTGGTCTCAAATGAGTGCACTCCAATTCACGATGGGTGCCAGAGCATACATTTTGGAGGGCCACAGAACAATGCTAACCTAGGACTAGGCTTATATAAAAATAAAGCACATATTTATAAATAAATATCCAGGCCATTCAGTCAGTCAACAAACATTGCCGAGGGGCTAAGACATCGCAGTTAAAATGAGTGCCCAAATGAGTGGAATCCCAAACATGGGGACTCACAGCGGATACTTTTAAGATCAGAAAATTGCCTGGGTTGAAGAGTATTCCTTCCCCACTGACCTGATATTCCTCCCTTTAGAGGAAGTAGTGCAACTTCCCCCAGGCCTTATTTCACTTCAATACATTAATAAGACTGATTATTCTTGTGCCAGGAAAACCCTGACACAGAGAGATGATGTAAGGGAGAAAATGTTTTTTGGAGAACATGAGGGCAGGGGGCCACTCAAATGAATGTGGTGGGTAGGTGCACAGAATCTAAGTGAGACAAACATGCATCCAATATCGCAGACTTTCCGTTTCTTAGTTTGTCCTTTTCTAGCTATTACTGAGTAGACTTTCCTCCGGCATCTCTAGGATGGGCTCTGGAATGTATCCTATCAACTTCAAACATATAATCTGACAATAAACTAATGATTTTCATCCGGTGAGCCTATTATTACACATGTACACGTGAGTCCATCACGGCAAAATTTACACCCGGCTCCCTTTTCTTCCACGTCGCAGAATGGAATTAAAGAGAGGCACCATAGAAGTCTGTCCTTTAGGAGTGCAGTCTAGAGTCAATAGCAGGACTCAGGCAAAATAGGCATGGCAGAAGACGGCAACAGCCAGCAGGATGATGCCATTGATGTTCACCACTGTCCTCCACAGAGGTTTCTCAGAGGTGTCCATCAGTTTCTGTTTCATGGCCTCCTCTTCTTCCTTGGTCATTTTAGGGCCCTTCTGTTGATCCAGCCCACAGAACAGGTCATAGACTTTCCTGCAGCAGCCTTTTTTCTCCTCAGGAACCTCTGTGACAGAAAACAAGGATTCAAAACATGATTGGACACAGGGGCTTGCAAAGCTTTCCCAAGAAGACCACTACACTGCGCATCAGAAAAAACTACCCCCACGTCCTTGGTGGCGGGAATGGAAACTGATGAAATTGTCAAACAGAGAAGCTTCTTCACAGGGAATGTGAGCAGGCAAATCCTACATTCTAATGATCATTTCACTGAAGCTAACTTTTCAGTCTTAAAGAATGACTCTTTTGGACTGAGCCCCGGTGGCGTAGTGGTCGTGCGCAGGACTGCGGCCCACTGGGATGGAGGTTCAATTCCAGCTCCACGGAGCAAAGGCTGGGCCTCCTACTCCCACCACCTGGGGGCAGTGATGCCTAAAAAAAATTTTTTTTTAAAAAAAAGAATGACTCTTTTGGTGAAATGTATTTTGATGTAAACAGTAAGAGTCAGACATGAAATGGCTGTAAGAGAAAAATGTTACCAAGGGACTATGGAAGGAGGTGGGGGGTGGACAGCAATGGACTATGAAACTGTGATCAATGAAGGACACGCACCCACATATCCACCTCAGAGACAAACTCCTCTCTGCTCACTACATCTCTAGGTGACGAAGGATTCCATTTCCTATACCTAGACACTCCAGATCATTGACATACTCAGGCAGGCAGGGAGAGTTGGTCTTAACGGGCTGTGACTAACCTTTTCAAAGTCTAGGTATCTGATAGTGTATGTCGGCACTACTAACTAACTGACTAACTAAGCTGACTAACGTGGGTGTCCTCTAAGAGAAATGAGTCTCTCTTCTGAATCCTGCATTTGAATTGCAGAGCTGCAGCTTAGTGCCCTGGCTAGTCATCCGCAACTCTGAATGACAGAATGTCAGAACCGGAAGGAATTTTAGCAATCAAGCATATAGGTGTGTCAGAACTTGGACCCAAACCCAGCTTGTGATACTTCACCTCTCCTTTCACAATACATATGTAGATTTGAATTAAACATGCTTTAAGTTTTAAAGGAGACCATCCCACACATAAGAGGTGTTGAGATGTGTTCATCTCCCTCCACAGTCTCTTTCTGCTTATACCCCTAAGAGAGAGAGGTAAGAGCTACCACTCATTTTGATCACTCTACCAAAGTGGGAGACATATAGAAGTAACAGAGGATTGGGCTCATTAACCAATCCACTTGAGATATACATGGTTAGCTGAGTCACTTTACAAATGGGTGGCATTAAGAATGCCTCTGCAGTTCATTTTCTTTGTCTATGTATTTGGAAGAATCACACTTGCATTAACGCCCATAAAAGAATGGCGGGGTGCTAAAATAAAGCATTAAGGTATTACATAATTAAAATATGTTATGATCAAATCATTCTACATCTTGATGATGATGATGATGATGATGATGATGATGATGATGATGATGGAGATTATGCAACTGCAAGGTTTTTTCATGCTATTGTTTTTCAATATTTCAGATTGTGGTGAGGTGATAACCTGGTCTGAAAAATGTCTTTAAAGGAGCTTGGTTTCTTGTGCCTTAATAGGACACCACAATTTCACCAAGCTTTCTAGTGTTTTGCCTACCTATATAAGATAGGCCAGGGAAGCAAGGCTGAGGAGACTGACATTTCCAAAGGGCTAGGTGGGAGGAGGCAGGGGTAAAGGAGCAGTGAGCAAACAATGCCATAGGGGATCAACAGGGAATTAAAAGCAACAATGAGAAGAACATAGAGATGGGGGAGTGTTGAAGCAACAACAGTCTAGTTGAGAGGAATTGCTAAGAGGCAGAAGAAGAACAAGCATGACGGTGGGGCAGGAGGAAGGTAAAAGGAAGCAGAGGAAAGGTTTAGAAAGCAAAGCTATGGGGATAAGTATGGACACAGGTGTGAACTTATGTAAATATGTTAATTCATAAAAATAGAGGTATTGGCCTATGTACATATAATTATATAGCAAGATGTTGAGGAAGTTCACCGACATTGGTCTCTGCTCAAGCCTTCCCTCAACTCAAGAATACTTTGTTAAAACTAATTCTCCCTACGTGGTTGAGTATGTCAATGATATGGAGTTTCTAGGTATAGGAAATGTATTCCTTAGTCACCTAGAGATGTAGTGAACAGATATGAGTTTGTGTCTAGGTGGATATGTCCTTCATAGATCACACTTCCATAGTCCATTGTTAACATTTTTTTTCTAACAGCTATTTCCTGTCTGACTCTTACTGCTTTCATCAAAATACATTTCATTTCATCCCAAAAAAGTCATTCTTTAAGACTGAAAAGTTAGCTCAAGGGGTCATGGGGGGAGGAATTGATACCAAGGACTCAAATAGAAAGTAAATTTTAGAAAATGATGATGGCAGCACTACACAAACATGCTTGATAAAATTGATGCATGAAATGATACAAGAGCTGCAAGAGCCACCAATAAAATGATTTCCAAAAAGAAGTTTTGTAGTGCTGTCATGAACCTCAGAAGTCATCAAGTTGATTCTCTTTCCAGTGTGAGAGTCCCCTCTATAGCAGCCCTGGTAAACACGGTTACTACTCATTCGTTTTCAAACCACCTCAATTATAAAACTCTTCCTTAATGATAATAATGATTGTGATAATAAAACATTCCTATAGTAAAAAACGTTCTCTCAGTCAAGATTTCTAATAGTATTATGAAATGTGAACTAATTTAAAGACTATAGGCTATGTTAGAAGAGCTCTGACTCTTCCCTCATCTCTGGTCATGCCCCAAATCAAGGCAGGATGCCAGGCCACGTTCCTGGTGTACTCACTGAACACTATCAAAAAGAAGGTAGGGTGTGTAGAATGATTCTGCACTTTCCTCCAAACTTTCCCAACCCATTCATCTTTTCACGCCTACCCCATTCCTGACTTCCCTCGGAAAAGTGGCCTGGCTATGACTGTAGATTTTAGAGCTTAGAAATAGTCTGTGAATCATAAATCACCGATTTCTAAGGACTCCTCTGGAGCTTCTGGGATCGTCTCCTCCCCTGCATCCAGATCAATCCGCTCCTCTTTGCTGTTTCGAAGACTCCAGCACAGACGGTGGAGCTGCAGAGAAAGTAAGATGTCAAAAAGAGCCAAACCATATCTCTCACTACGATCTGGAAGAAAGGATACGGATTATGAAGGGGGAAGGTACGTAGCTTCTGAGTCTTGGCAATAGCACAGATAACGAGTCCCATCCTCGGTCTGATCACTAAATATGTTGGGAAGAAAAGGATAAATCGTAAACATGTAAATGCAGTAGACCTTATGATGTGTGTGTGCAGTCAAAGGCTAAGGGACTGTCTTGAACACCGAAATGTGATTACATGAGTCAGAAGAGACTCAAGAACGATGGGAATTTTGTGTCTTTAAGTGAACCCTTATTATTATTGCCTATCTCATGTCAAACAGATCAGAAACACTGCTTGGTCCTGCATCATCCTCACCATCACCGTGATGTTGGAGCTCAGTGTAAGAGGGATACATCATTCCGTCTCATCAAAGCCCTCCTCTTTTACCCTGTGAGGTACCATCGGGTCCTTCTGGCTCATAGCAATCCGATGCACAACACAACAAAACACTGCCTGGTCCCACAAAATCGCCACAGTGGTTCTTTGGCTTAAGCCCATTATCGCAGGCTTTGTGTCCATCTGTCGTGTCAAGGGCAGTCTTCCCTTTTGCTTCCCTTCGACCAAGCTTGATGTCCTCCAGGGACTGGTCTCCCCTGACGGGTCTGAAGTACACGAGTCTCACTATCCTTGCCTCTAAGGAGCATTCTGCTTGGACTTGTTTGTGCTTTTGGCAGTTCCTGGTACTGTCAACATTACTCACCAGCACCGTCATTCAAATGCATCAATTCTCATTTGGTCTTCCTCATTCAAGGTCTAACTTCCACATGCATACAAGGCAGTTGAAAATACCATGACCTAGGTCAGGCACACTTTAGTCCTCAAAGTAACATCTTTGCTTTCCAACACTGCAAAGAGGTCTCGTACAGCAGATTGACCTTCCATTTTGCCAGACAGGATGTATTTTTCCAGGGACTGACTTCTCCTTATAGCATGCCCAAAATATCTGAGACAAAGTCTTGCCATCTGTTTTAAATAAAATTCTCTCCATATTCTCTCTAGGACATATTTGTTTCTTCTGGCAGTCCACTGTACTTTAATATTCTCTGCAAACACCATAATTCAAATGCATCCATTCTTCTGTGGACTTTTTTATTCAGAGGTCTTGTGCAGACTTTCTCAGTGATGTAGTTATCGGTTAATTTCTTGACTGTTACTTCCATGAATATTGTTTGTGGATCCAAACAACATTAAATCCTTGACAACTTCCATCTTTTTTCCGTTTATCATGATGTTATTTTTCTAGATGTGAGGATTTTAATTTTCTTGACACTGCAGTCCTTGATCTTCAGCAATTGCTTCAAGTCCTCTCACTTTCAGGAAACAAGGTTGTGTCATCTGCATATCACAGGTTGTTATTAAGCCTTCTTCCAATTCTGATGCCACCTTCTTCTTTATGTAGTCTCACATTATTTACTAAACATACAGATTAAGTATGGTGAAAGGACACAGCCCTGATGTACACCTTTCCTGATTTTAAACAACAGTACTACCTTGTTCTGTTCAAATGATTGTTTTTTGTTCCATACCTGGGTTCTGTATGAGCACAATGAAGTGTTGTGGGATTCCCATTCTTCTCAGTATTATCCATAAGTTGTTATGATCCCCACAGGCAAATGCCTTTGCAATGTCAATAAAGCACCAGCAAGCTTCTTTCAGGTGTTTTCTGTTTTCAGCCATGATCCATCTGGTACAGCAATAATATTTTTCCTCACATACCCTCTTTTAGCTACAGCTTGAATTTCTAGCATTTTCCTGTTGAGTGATCTTCAGCAAATTTTCACTTGCATATGATAGTAATGATATTGGTTGATAATTTCCACATTCAGTTGTGTCACTGTTCTATATAATATGGTTATCTTCCAGTCAATTGGACAAGAATCTGCCTTCCAAAATTCTTGGCAAAAGTGAGTGAATTGTTTTACTGAAATATTTCAGTTGGTATTCCATCAATTTCTGGAGGTTTGTTTCTCACTAATGCCTCAGTACAGCATTGACTGTTTCCTTCAGTCAGTGATTCTTATATCATCTCACAGCTAGTAAAGTCACTCATGTACCATGTGTCAGAACTGTTCTTAAGGTGCTTTCAAAATCCTTGTTAAATATAATCAAGGTCATATTTGGCTCTCCTGGATTTCTTTAATATTCTTCAATCTCAGTCTGAAATTATATATGAAAAATGGTCTGTTCCAAGTCATTCCTTGACCTCATTTTGACAGCTATTATTGACCTTCTTCTTTGCTTCTTCCTGTAGATGTAGTCAATTTGATTCCTGTATATTTCATATGTCAAAGCCCATGTGTAGTGGGAGGAGAAAGGGAGAACTGATTGCAATGATCAACATACATTGCTCCCCACCCTGCTGGGGGATGAAACATGGGTGAAGGAAGACAGTGGACACTGTAAAATATGGAAGTAAGGGGGGGTTGAGCCCTGGTGGCATAGTGGTTGAGTGTGGGACTGCGGCCCATTGGCTTGGTGGTTCAAATCCAGCAGCAGCTCTCTGGGAGCAAGGCTGGGTAGCTCCCATGACCACCAGAGGGCAGTGATGCCCCCAAAAATATGGAAGTAAAAATAATTTCTAAATTATCAAGGGTTCATGAAAGTGGGGGAGGGAGGGGGGTAAGGAGGAGCGGATACCAAGAGCTCAAGTAGAAAGAAAATGTTTTGGAAATGATGATGGTAACCAATATACAAATGTGCTTGATACTGTTGGTGTATGGATTATTATAAGAGCTGTAAGAGTCCCTAACAAAATGATTTACTAAAATTCTTTAAAAGCCCCTGTGTATCATTGCTGTTATGTTTCTGGGGAAAAAAAAGGTATTTACAACAAAAAAAATAGTGGGTCATGCAACATTCTATCATACCAAGTAGCCTTGTGAATTATGCATTGAGCTAACTGCAAGATCTGTTGTTCAAATCCACAAGCAATTTCCAAGAAGAAAGATGAGACTTTCGGATCCCATGAGACTTACAGCCTTGAAAACACACAGTTCAACTTTGTTGAACTTTTCCCTATTTGGCCACTATTAGTTGGAATCAACAGTAATTTTTTTTAACACGGGTCCTGGGAAATAAGACTGGGCACCTATTTGTCCAGATCAACAGTTAAGATCGGATATTTATGTGTGTTTGTCATAATTGAGGGAAATATATTTAGAATTATGAGTCGTATTGAAACAATTGGTATAATTGGAACAATTTCGGTTGACTGTCTAGAGCAGGAATCAAAAATCTAGAGAAATCTGTTCATCTATGCAACGTCTGTGTCTCAGCCACGCCCTCTGGTAACTGCCTTGCTTTTTCTATTGCCAGCAAAAGTATGGAACTAAATGTGTTTGGGGTTGCGATACTTTAAAAGACCGAGACATGAGGAAGCAGACAGCCCACCACAGATCTGGCCAAGAGACAATTTGAATATAGCAGCCGTCTTTCTTTGGCATCAAGGCTGATAAGGGCTCTTAAAAAATGGGTTTGACATTTCTCAGGCATTCTGTGGTTGCCTATGTTTGAATTTGTGTGTGTGCATGTGTTTGTAAAGTTAGCAAAATCCATTCTGTTTTTCTAAGGAAAACTACCAGTCTGAATGAACTTTCTTGTTCTGATGCCTTGGAAACCTAAGACAGTAGACTGTCAGTTGTGTTGGGTTATCAGATGAACATTTCTTTCACAAACACGGTGCCTGATTGGTAAACTGCAATTGGATTGGAAAAGCTCTACATGAACCTTAAGCCAAGGAGTTTATCTAAAGCTAAAGAATGTGGACAAGGACATCATGCTTTGTAAAGTACAGGGGCAACAAAAAAGAGGAAATCCCCGGACAAGATGGATTCGCACAGTGGCTGTAACAATGGGCTCACACATAAGAACAGAGGAAGGATGGCACAGGACCGGGCCATATTTCATTCTGTGGCACACAGGGTCGCTGCAAGTTGAACACACTGAACCGCACAACAAACAAGAAAAGTACTTGCAATTTTTGAAACTTTGAATCACTTGGACATTGATATTGGTAGAGATGTCTTGGATTCTGTGACCTAACTGAGAGGAAATGCAAGGGGGATATCACGCTTCAGAATTCCTTGGGTGTGGTGATCCTTATAACAAGAAAGGTCCCTTGTCAAGACCATTGGACACTAATGGCCAGGAGACTGTTCACAAGAAATACCAGGTCTCATTTGGGACGTAGGCCTCTGAACCAGGGAACCCCTTATACATACCACTTGAGGAATGGCCCAGATAGTGGCCCCTGGACTAAAATGTGAACACATGTGAGGATTCCCACTGAAGATGTGTGCCTGACACAGCCTTGATGACATGCGGTGCTCCCTGTCCAGTACCCTTCTTCATGACAAGATAGGCCTATTTCAGTTATGTGGACATAAATGTCTAAACAACCCAAGATCAGTTCATGTGCACTGCAACATGAACATGAAACAGTAGGACAGGCCTCCAAAATAGATACTCACGTGAACGTCTGGGATGGGCTTGGTAAAGAGGGATATGATTACGATGGTGATGACAGAAATGACAAAGAGGATGATGGCAAAGTACAAATAGTGCACACCACAGATGATTGTGGGGCAGTTGCTAGGCTCCATGCAGCTCCCGGTTCCATAGGCAAATTCAGCAATCATACGGGACAGTCCAATGAAAAATCCTAGTATCAGTCCCCAGAAAGCACCCTGTCAAAGAAAGCACAGGATTAGCTAATGCCACATATTGCTTAGCTGAACATTCTGTCAGTCCTGAGACTCGGAAGTAAGGAAAGAAAGCTGAGGGACATGACGTCTCAAGTTCTTCTAAAGCCAGAAGACTTGAGTTCAGATATGGTCAAGAACGTTCTGCCAGGCTCTCAGCGCGTGTACCTGCCATGTTTCAAGGATATGACTTTATCTGTGCCATGAAAAATTACTCACAACATGAACAAAGTAGCTACTTCACCACCCATCTGTCAGCTTCTGATACTAGGAGGGTTTGCATGTTGCTGTGATGTGGAGTCCTGGTAAGATAACGGTTATCCATTGGGCTGCAATCCTTGCGGTTGGCAGTTCAAAACCACCAGCGGTTCCATGGAAAAAAGAGTTGGCTTTCTATTCCCATAAACAGCTTCACTCTTGGAAATCCACGGGGGGATCCCTATGCGTCAGCACTGACCGGACGGCGGTGAGCTTATGAGGGTAGAAGTTATGTCACTGGCACTTCAAATACCGCAATGGTGGACAGGTTTCAGTGGAACTTCCAGAATAGGAAGAAAGTTCTAGGAATCCACCTTCAAAAACTAGCCGAGGAAAACCTGATGGGTTGAAACAGGACAGTGTCTTACTCCTATGCTTTTGAAATGCCAGCAGGAAGGATCAATCGGTAAGAGAGGCCATCATGGTTGGCGACTGAGCGGGCCAATGAGAGTGAGTGGGCTCCTTGAGGAGATGAGTTGGAACCATGGTTGTATCCTCTACAGGAACATATGGTAACATGAGTTAGAGTCAACTGAGTGGTAACTAACAGCAGCAATAAAGTGTCAGATCACTGGGCTATGTCATCGATTCAAGGCGTTAATGACAAAGATCATTCCTTTTAGCTTTAAAAATAATTCGAGCCTCTATGCCCTCAGACACCATTGCTACCAATTTGTAGATTAGGCATATTAAGTAATTGCTTGTGAGTTGATCTATATTAATTTATTGAAGACCTAGAAAAAGAAATTAGGTGTGTCAGGCATGAGGGATAAAGAACTTTTTCCACAAAAACTTTTTCCAAAAAATCCTACCTTCCTTTATAGATCCCCCTGTGTTTGAAAAAAAAAACACCCTGAAATATATGTTTTACATTAAATTCTATGTTGATATTGATCTTGAGTTCCTCTGTACCTGGAGGGTTCTTGTAACAGAGTACGTTCCACTAAAAGTCTGAACAAACACATCCGATCAGGTTTGAGAGGCAACATCTTAAGAAAGCCAGTGATGAAGTCTGTCCAAAGAGGATGGCCAAACGGTATCTTCATTTTTCTTAATGTCTTTTAATGGTCAATTACCAGCTACTCTTAAATATGCCAGGTATGTTCATGTTCTTGTGTCTCTAAGTAGGTCATTCCCTCCACCTGGGAGATTACAGACTGACTCTACCCTTCTTGGTAACCCTGGTCTAGCTTGGATGTCCTGCCTCTTTTTTACCATGGGTGCACCTTCTTTACGGTAGCCATTGCACTGTGGACACACCTCCAGCAGCAGCAACGCTGACCTTGCTGCTATGTCATTCACTTCTCTGTCGCCCCCTCAGAACTGAGAGTTTGTCCAGGGCAGATTTCCGACACCTTCACCCCTCACTCCCTATCAGGCCCCTAAGAGTGAGCGCTAGGTTGAATAAATGAGTAAGGGAAAAAGAAGAGTCTGGTCCACATTCATTCAAAATATTCCTTCCCGACCTCAGGTGTGTGTGGAAAGTATGGGCCCGACTTCCTACGCCTCTCTCTTTCTTGTGACAAATCACTTCTTCCTAGGCCTTTCGTTTTTATCCTGAATGACACTCACCGGTTCATTGACTCTCTTCCAGAAAATAGCAAGCAGGAAAACAGCTGCGATGGGGGGTCCCAAGTAGCTGGTGATGGATTGGATGTAATCAAAGAGCTGTCCACTTTGTGCGGACTGCACAATGGGCACCCAGGCAATGCTGATGCCGATCAGGACCAGGATGAACAACCTGAAATCAAAGTCCCCCCAACAGAGTATCAGACAATGACTCCCAATGGATAGTATCATAGTACTATGTGCATTGGGTATTATGAATACTGATATCTCACTACCAAATATGACCGCAGCAAGGAGAAATCATCAGAGAATTTGTTCTTTATGATTTCGTTTTTTTTTCTTCCAATTTCAATAATAACCTAAATTGCAGTCCTCAGTAGTTCAGTAATCAACTAAAACATATTCCACCTCAAGGGGCAGTAGAGCATAAAAACAAGAGTATGACTTGGTGGTAATTGAGGTGCATAATAATGAAGATTAAAATTGAACAATTGGGGTCGGGTACAGTGGTGATGGGGTGGGGTAAAAGGGAGACATTGTCAAGGAATCCAGGAAGAAAAGGAATGTTTGGGGACTGATTGTGGTAGCAATTGTACAACTCTGCTTGACCTGATTAAACTATGGAATGATATGCTATATAACTCTAAGAGAAAAAAATCTTAAAAACAAAAACAAACAAGAGAATGGATTTAGGAGTCAGACAACTTTTAGGCTTAAATTCAAATTCTCTCTGTAATCTCTGTGATGGCCAACTAGGCTACGATGCCTAGTTAGCTAGTCAAACATAACCATCCTAGATGATGCTATAAAGTGCTACCTGTGTCCCAAAGCAAATGATCCTCCTCAGAATGAGTGGGCCTCAGAGAATTAGATGAAGGCCTTAAGAGCAGAGTGAGTTCTCCCAAGGATGCATTCTGCCTCTAGACAATAAGTAAGCAAATTTCCAGACCTCATCAAGTTTCACTCTCAGATTTCGTGACAAAAGACCAGATTGCAAGATCCTTTAGCCTGTCACCTCACCTACACATTTTAAATGTGTCAGACTTCCACAGTGGTGGAAGTCTTATTCTATAGACTTCCACAGTGGTGGAAGTCTCTTATTCTATAGAGACAGACACACATACACACACACACGCACGCGTGCGCACACACGCACACAAACACGTCACACACTGTCACACACGTGCACACACACACACAAAACCAGGCCATTTAGACTTGGGGTGTGAAACTGCACTCCATGGGTTTTTCAGTGGCCATGACCTCTTGGAAGTAGATCACCAGGCCTTTACTTGGAGGCACCTCTGTCTGGATTCAAGCTGCCAACCTTCTGTTTAACAGTGCTTAACCATTTGCACCACCAGTGACGCTATTGACCTAGAAAACTCTAAGATAACCACTCTGAGCTGCCATTTCCTCTTCTGGAAACTGAGGATAATATGACAAACACCACCAGGCTGAAAAAAGGATCGGTTAGAGTGAAACACCTAACAAATAGTCAAATCTCACTGCCATCAAGTCTGTTATGACTCACAGTAATAATCGGTAATAAAACATTTTTAAACTATTCATCAATAGAAACTATAAGGTGGGAACCCATACCCTTCTTGGGTATCTCAGTGGAATGTTTTCCTGAATGGCTATCCTAAGGAATTTGACTTGCATGGGATCCATGAAGAGAAACAGCAGAGCTTCTGTTCAATCCCAATCCAGAGCCTCTGCTTTGTGAATAACTGAGCTAATAAGCAGACCTGACCTATGTCTCATTGTTTTTACTGCCTTGTATGTCCTGTTGGGTTCATTAGCCCTTCAGATGATAGCAAATTTGCACTTAGCATGATATATGAGACTTTTTAGTTCATACTCATAAGTACAATCTAACTTGACTTTCATATTGGTTCGGTAAAATGTTGCACCAAGGAGTTGAGGTAATTAAAGGGTCTGAACCTCAAAAACAAAAAGACCAGTGTAGAGAACAGTTGGCTGAGTTTAGGACAATGTGAAAGACTTTGAACTGGGAATCCGTATGTCTTTGATTCTAATCTTGGCTCCACCATTGCTCACTGGAGAGGCTGAAGCAGGCTTCTCCTTTGAGTCTCGTTTTGCTCATCAGTAACAAGAGGATTGGATTCGATAATTTCTAGTGTCCAGCGATTTCTGTAACTCCAGAGGACCAACTGGATGATGATTAATTTAAAATTGCTCAATTTTACTCCAGCCTCGGCCAAGCTTCCCTGGATTTGGGGCACCACAGACAGCGCCTCTCTGATCATCCATGTTTGCCTGAGTGCATGGCCAGGGGAAGCCACATTTACCTCCCAGCAATCATGAGCTCTTTCTCAGATGCTCCTTTACGGACTTTGGTGTAGATGTCCATGGTGAAGAGGGTGCTGGCGCTGTTGAAGATGGAGGTCAGGGAGCTCATGAGGGAGGCCAACATGACAGACAGCATCAGGCCTCGCAGTCCTGGTGGGGGAAAGGAGATACTGAGTGACAGACACAGCCCCTCTACTCTTTTTGTGCTTGGACTGAAGGAGAGCACTGCTGTGCTGTCTAATACAGCTCTCTCAAATTTAAAGGAATATATTGTGGCTTTAGATTATTCCATCCTTCTGCAAACAGCCAGGTGCCCTGCAGGTGCAGTGGGTTACAAGTTGGGCCGGCAGCCACAAGGTCAGCAGTTTGAAACAACCGACAGCGCTGTAGGATAAAAGTGAGGCTGTCTACTCCCCTAAAGAGTTGCAGCCTCAGAAACCCAGTGGGGCAGTTCTAGTCTCTCCCTTAGGGTTATTATGAGTTGAAATTCATTCAATGACCGTGAGCACAGCAGGCGGCGAAGAATGAAGTGAACACTTTGGTAACTGCGTAACGGTAGTGATGATGACCAATGATTCTGATTGTGATGGTGATGGTGGTGGAGGTGGTCACGTGTGAATTTCAATTGCATACATCTTTGTATACATCTCCCACCCCAAAGAGATCCAAACTAGAATTCAAAATATAAAGTTCTATTTTCTTTTTTTTAGTTCTTTTTAATTTTATTTACAAATCTTAATATCTATTTTAATTTATTATTAATTGGGAGTTAGTACATATATGATATTGCTTCATTCCATGGTTCAATCACATCAAATAGAATTTTACCATTGCCACCACAATCAGTTCCCAAACATTCTTTTTCTTCCTAGACTCCTTGATACCCTCTGTCTTTCGCCACTCTCGCCCTGTCCCCGCCCCCCAAAAACTCCTTGTGTTTGCTGTCCCTATAGATTCATGAATCCTGGGTTTCCTATACTAAAAGACAGAAAGACATATAACCCAACTTCAGGAAGGTGACTCTTATTGACATAACATCTCTGAAATAAAGCCTAATATGAACAAATGAAAACAAAATAAAACAAAACAAAAGTACAGAAGATGTTGGAAACCCGATGAGGTCCAGCATGCGTCAGAAGGGATAGCAACTAACAAGGTTTTGGTTGTTCAGATCAGGTTTATGCTTTGGATCTTCTATATTCATCTCTCCAATGTAATCTGTGTAGTAGCTACTTTCCTCCCATTCCTCAATATAGACAGAGGGAGATTGCCAGAGACTTATTTCCTATGTAGTTCCCACAAATATATCTTGGGCTCTCACTGTCATTGATAAGCTTCTGCAAACCAGATTCTCACAATTCCAGGTCTGATTCCTCCTGTGACTTCAGATTTTATGCTTTATAATCCTTTGGTAATTGATGATGAGGTGGACTTGGTTGACATCTCACTTAGATGGCTGCTTGTTTGGCGAGAAGCCTTTGAGACCTCAGACACTACTCTATCTGATTGCTGGGCACTAATTTCTTCACCATATCTTGCTATAGCACCCATATCTTCTGTGTCCCTTTCCTGAGGGTGAGTATCGAGCAGGGCCAGGATGTAAGAACTAATTGTTCCTAAAGTGGAGCTAAGATTTAGTACAAGCCCCAAACCCATTCCTGGATCTATGGGGGTGGGGGGGGGGAGGTGTTGTTTGTTTTAAAGGTCTATTTTGAACTCTTTCAATAACCCAATCATTTCTAGATTTTTTAAGTGCGCTACAATGGACCGAATCAGAATAAAATTTTGTTAATAAATGTTTATGCAATATGGCATGCAGAGTTGATATCATCTCTCTTCTCCCTCCCATTCCAATGAAGGCATAAAATAGCACTTGCTAGAGCTGGAAGGCCAGACCAAGCTAAAGGACCGCTTCTGGTTACATATTATTGCTCTCTTAGTAACGGAGGGGGTGACAGACTTAGCCCAATGTGAACCAAAGTGTAAGATGTGAAACATAATTTAGGTTTTAATTTGTTAACAAATCCAAGCTGTAACAGTAAAATTCGCTTTAAAGTTAATCGATGATTGAGCAATCAAGGAATCCAGCAAGACAAAGGAACCTAAGATTTTGAATAAAAAAGACGAAGAACGGATGCCATTGAACTGAGGTGCTGGAGAAGACTGCTGAAGAGCTCATGGACTGTTTAAAGGACAAACCGATACTCCTCGGAAGAAGCGCAAAGTGCTCCATAGAGGCAAGGAAGGTGAGACTTCACCTGACATACTTTGGACATGTTGTCAAGAGAGATGGTCCTTGGAGAAGGACCTCATGCTCCGTGAAATAGTGCAGCAAAAAAGAGGAAGTCCTTGGATTTGTAAAATAGCTGCAACAATGGACTCAAAGATAGGAACAATTGTGAGGATGATGCAGGACCAGGAGTGTGTCATTCTGTATACATAAGGTTGACGTGGAATCGAAACCAATTGATAGCACTTAACCTCAACAAAAGTTTTACTCCATACATGTCATTAGAGTAGACTGTACTTGAGAAGGCAGTGCTGCCTCAGTCATATTTTGAAAACAATCTGACCCAAGAGACTCATCTTCTGGCACTATCTCTGCCAGTGTTCTGCTTTTTCTCATGAGTATTTCAGTATCTGACAATGTTTCGATGACGTCCATACCATTTTCAGTGGCTAATTCTTCGGAAGGAGACAGCAGATTCCTTCTTCATAGTCTGTTCTTGGAAACTCTGCTGAAACCTGTTCACTTCAGGTGAGCCTGCTGGTATTTGGAACACCAGTGGCATAATGTCCAGCAGCACAGCAGCACACACGCCACCATAATATGACAAACTGAATTTTTTCTTATCATTAACCAATGATGTAGATAATCTTGCCCTCAGGCAGAGTTCCTTGAAAAGTAGATTACTTCCAGCCCTCTCTAGCCAGTCCAGAGAGGCGCAGTCTCTCTTAGGGGCTTGCCTGGGTGTAACCTTCATGGAGACCACTATACTGGGGACAGTGCAATGAGTCACCTATCAGTTGTGCTCTGGACCAATCTGGTAAGCACTTCTAGCTAACATAATGTGCATATCTCCATCATGGTTTCTGGTCCTGTAACTGTGATGTAGTTGGCTGTCACCATAATGAGTTTGTGACCTTTTGCTTTGTTCCATGCCTGATTTAATTAGCATCTTGCTTTTGAATCCTCGAATGCCATTTTGACTTCTTGCTAATGGCCTTTCTCACCCAGATGATGTGCCTGTGTCTTAGTGTTGTCTTTTTGAAGACTTAATAAATGTCCTCCTTAGATTTTATTTGTGGTTAGACTCTCTTTTGCACCATAGAACAAAGTTAATAACTGTTTAAAAGCTTTGGCTTTCTAGATTAGTATGGTCATGTTTATCCTTCATAAGTTTCTGATACCTCCTTTTGAAGTCTGATGACTTTTAGAGCCCAATGCAATCATTCTTTTGCATTAGAATTTAATTCTGAGCACCCTATTTGCAGAACATTATAAATGACAATGAAAACCCCAAATATGTGTAGAGTTTCTGCGCATACTAAAACTCCACTGAATTCCTTCTCATCTTTGACTAAGAATGTAGATCTTCTTGTCCCCAGAGAGATTGCACTGGTTTACCTCTATCTTTCTCCACCCAAACCAAGGAGGGGAAGTCTCTTTTGGGGGTTTGTCCTTTATGGAGATTACTATATGGGGGACAGTCCTGGGGTCATATGGTCATTAGTCATGCCCTACCAATTCTGCCCTGGCTACTTTGGTTAGAAGGTCCTGGACCAATCTTGTAAACTCTTCTATCTAACATATTGCATGTGTCGCAACCCTGATTCTGTTCCCACTTCTGTAATCCCACCTGTAACTGTGATGTACTGACCTGCCACCAATCATAAATTTAAGACAGTTTCCATTGTTCCGTGCTTTGTTTGACTGGCACCCTGACTGTGAATCCCTGCACCCATTATCATCTCGCGACAATGACCTCCCTCATTGGGAGAATGTGTCTGTGTCTTTGTGTTGCCTTTGTCCATTTTAAGACTGTATAAATATTGTCCTTACATTAGATGAGGTTGAGGTCTCTTTTGAACTCTAGAAACATTTCTCACTGGGAGAAAGCAAATTCAAAAATGAAAGACACCTAAAGGAAGCTATTCCTGTTGCCTTCTCACCCCATCTCAGAAAGCCCAGCCTACAGAAATCTATTTGCAAACCAAGGCCAACTGTTCTTCCAAAAGAAATAATATCAAAAGGTGTCAACTCTTACCATTGGGCATGAGCTCGACCACTAAGGTTGGATATGCGATGTTGGTACAGCCCACCTTGGTGCCGCAATATTTCTCACATTCCGAGGGGAGGACACAGGCAATTTTTTCTGGGACAGAAAGAAAAATCATATTAGCAAACAGACATGGCAGTGGGGCCACGAGGGGGGCATATTTTTTAAACTGGTCTGCATGAACATAATATAGTGTTCTGGGATTCTCCTTCTCAAGACTATAAATTGCTATGATGCATATGGTCCAATAAAACACAAGTAAACATTTTTCTGGTATTCTCTGTTTTCACCCAAGATCCAGCTGACATCAGCAATAATATTCCTTGTTCCACATCTGTGGCAGTTCCATATTCTCCATATCTGAGGAAGGGGTGGGGTCCAGCCTGTCAATCAGGCCATGAAGCATCTGGGTGGGCATGACTTTTTCCTAAGGATTCTGGGAACTCCTATCTTCCTCCCTGGAGGTAGGAAACATACTCTCGCTGTGAGGCATTTCTGTTAACAAGATACATGGAGCTACACAGGTGGAGCCAGAGCCCTGGAGCTGGAGGAGCCGTATGGAGACCCACGCCAGCACTGAGATGCTTCCACCACCACCAGATCCACAAGACTTTCCACCCACTGGCCTGTAATCTTCCTGCATTTGACATCACTGTATATGTTGTGTGAGTCTGAAGAAGAATTGATAGACTGATATCGGGCATATGGGATAATACTTACGGACTTGATCTCAACTGGGCTAGGATGTTTTTTCAATATACAATTGCTCTTTTATCTAAATATTTTCTTATACACATATAAGTGTCTATGAATTTGTTTTTCTAGTCCACCTGGACTAACACAACGTCCTCGTCTGAATCTGGCCTGAACCTCTGGTAGCTCCTCGCCAATGTAGTGCTGCAATTGTTGCTGGATGATGCCCAACAGCATTTTACTTGCATGTGCTAGCAATGAGAATAGGCTAGAGTTCTAGAAATGTATATAGAATTAATATCCACAATCATTTATTAAGCACTTACTATAGCCATACCTTATTTAGTGCTGCTCTCTACGTGTATAAGTAGATGTGTGTGGTAGTCTCTCTAAGAGTAGCTCTGGTGGCTGCTAACCAAAACGTTCAAAGCCACCAGTCACTCCACAAGAGAAAGATGTGGTAGTCTGCCTTGCCATTAGGAAAAAAGTAACAACAGCAACAAAAACCCCTGGCCATTAAGGTAATTCTGACTCATAGTGACCCTTCAGGACAAAGTAGAATGAGCTTACGGGGTTTCCAGGGCTGTCGTATTTATGGAAGCAGACTGCCACAACTCTTTCCCACACAGAAGCTGATGGGTTCCAACGACCCACCTTTTGGTTAGCGGTTGAAGCCTAACCAATGTACCCCCAGGGCTTCTATCTGTCACGCCCGGGGAATTCTACCGGGCAATTTTCCTCAGTTCTCTAGGATCGTTGTGAGTCAGAATTCTACTTGACTGCAATGGATTTAGGGTGTTGAAGGCACAGAACCACAACTGCTCTGATGTGTCGTATATTCAATTGCATGTATTTCATCTTAACAAGTGAGCCAGGAGTGTGGAAGTACTATGAGAAGCATTCAGTCCGTGTCAGCCCCCTATAGTCCTGTCTTAATTTTGGAGGCTGCTTACCAAACTTTCATGTCAGGAGCCCCAATTGTGCAAGGTCAGCAGTTCAAACTCTCATGAGAGAAGATGAAGGTTTCTGCTCCTATCAAGACCTACACCTCAGAAACCCAAGTGGACAGTTCTCCTCTTCTACTCTGCCCTGTGGGGACACTATGTGCAGGACTCCCCGCCACGACTGTGGATGAGCTGGGCTGGGCTGGAGGACAGTGAGTGTTTTGTTGTTGTTTTTCATTTGTCGCTAAGGCCACATTTCAGGAAATTGTCTTGGCCTGTGATGACTGACAAAAGACATGCACCTAGCAATCCTGGGAAGTCTACGAAGGGGCCATGGAAGAGGCTACCACCCTGGATACCAAAATGCAAACCTCGGGGTTTCTTCCAGGAGAAAAAACACATAAAGTAAGGGTCAGAGCAGTAGGGAAACAAAGACTAAGGTCTTTGGACATTAAGAAGGGCATCATATATATCATTCCAGCCCGGGGGAAGGCAGGAAGGGAATTAAGCAATAATTGAGTAAGTAATAACTGAAGGAAACTATTCCTGGAAGCATGCCATGTGGCTGGAAGTGTGCCAAGACTTCAAAGGGTTTGAACAAAAAGGAGCAAAGCAATTCCCAGTG